>JAJOOR010021381.1:0-29956 GCA_036250505.1 Solanum acaule | reverse complement strand
TATGCTTATCGCTTATGGTCATTTTAATTGCTTCTGCGACCAAGGATGTGTAATGATATGCTATGAGGCTTGTTTGGGGTTCCTTCGGGTTCCCCATTCGCCGGTCACGTCTAGGCCCTAGGCTTGGGTCGTGACAGAAACAATCTCCCTATCCCATAATTATGTGCCCATATAGGTCTTTAGCTAGTGGATCCATCTAATAGCTATACATTTAGTTCTATCTTAGGCAAGTAGGACACCTTCTTTCGGTGTGGGGTTATACGACACCGGATTCCATGTCGCTCACATGGTCTATGTCGGTTATGGCTACTTTCCCTAAATGACAAGATAATGAATAAGACATGAACTATACCATGACTTGTTAATGAGTTTTACTTAGTAGGAGTGGGGGTATGGGACTTCACTTTTACATTGCACAAGTAGACTTAGTAGGAGGTTATAGAATGGTTTATTTGTGTTATGATGAGACATGAATGTATGCATACATGTTGAATGGATAGTTGCTATGAATGACTTTCCTTATGTTCAAGTAATGTACATGACTAGTTCCTTGTTTATGACTATTGACTATGATGAGGTCCAAAGATGATATGTATGAGTAAGGTAACTTCAAAGGAGTACTTAGTATGGTTGGTATTATGGGATGCTAACCATACATTGCAAAAGGGTTCCTTAAGGGTTGCTAAGGTAATGGTTTCACTATGTTATGAATATGAATGTGAGTATGGCTTGTCTTCTACATTGAAAGTGCATGTCGATTTCCAAACTTGACAAATGCATACTTTTTAACAAAAATGTCCTTTTTATCATATTTCAAGGATTTTGTGCATTCTTCCATACTTGTTACTTTATGTGCTAACCCATTTCTTCTACATCTACTATGAGAGTAGATTCCGATTGGTCAGACATACTTCTACTTTCTTCAAGAGAAGCTTGGGTTGACTATTTCCTAGGCTTGGTGAGTCCTCAAGTTCGAGGACAAGATATTATCATTTCCTAGTTTCTATTGTACTTTTACTTTTGAGACTATATTGATGTAAAGGGCTTTAGACCTGTTTTGTACTCTCTATTGTACTAGATGGTGATTGAGACAAGTCTAGATTCCTATTTTCGTTTATGAAAAAGAAGTTGAACTTTGATTGTAAAAGTTTTAAATTTTCCGCATCATTCTTATGGCTTTATGTGTATGATTATGCTAAGGGGTTGTATGCGACTCCTTCGGGGTCAAATACGCCGTGTTACATCTAGGGGGTACCCCTGGATCGTGACACTTCATGGATGAAATTTTCAAGTAGAACCAATCATTCACCTCAAACTCAAGATCTCTTCTGCTCACATCGGTATAAAACTTCTTTTTTTGACTTTGAGCCGTTTTCAATCTTTCTCTAATAAGTCGACATTTTTCCCTATCTGCATGTACCAACTCAGAACCTATCAAGGTGACTTCTCCCATCTCAAACCAACCTATAGGATATCTACACCTCCTGCTGTATAAGGCCTAAAATGGAGCCATGCCAATACTTGAATGATAGCTATTATTGTACGCAAACTCAATCAAAGGCAAATGATCATTCCAATTACCCTTGAAGTCAATCACGCATGCTCTCAACATATCTTCCAAAGTCTGAATTGTATGCTTCGCTTGCCCATTAGTTTGTCGGTGAAAGTCGTACTAAGCTTGACACGAGTACCAAGACCCTTTTTGAAAGATTTCCAAAACTAAGAAGTGAATTACCCCTATAAGAGATAATGGACAAGGGCACTCCATGAAACCTCACCATTTCCCTCAAATACAACTTAGCATAGTCTTTCTCCAAATAATAAACTTTGGCAGGAAAAAAATGAGTTGATTTCGTCATTTGATCTTCTATAATGCAAATCGAATCATGTTGTCATCGGGTGCGTGGTAAACCAACAATGAAGTCCATATTCAATTCTTCCCACTTCCAACTAGGAACCCTATTATCTTGAGCCAAACCTCCCGACTTTTGATGCTCAACTTTCACTTGTTGATAATTTAGTACATTTAACCACAAATCCCGCTATATCCTTCTTCATCACGTTCCACCAATAAATATCCCGCAAGTCACAGTGCATCTTGGTGGCTCCCAGGTGAATGAAATACCAAGAACTATAGGCTTTTGATAAGATCTTCTCTCTCAAGTCATCAACATTCGGACAGACAAATGACCTTGATATCGAAGTACACCATCTTCCTCTTGGGAGAAAGCCTCTATGGACTTTTTAAGTACCACTTACTTCAATTCAACCAAAGTCGGGTCAAAACTTTACTTGGCTTTCACATTACTCCTAAAAGACGTTTTTGAACTACTGTGAACCATAACACCACCCTTTGTAGAGTCAACTAACCGAACACCCAATCGGGCCAATCTATGAACATCTCGAACCAACTCCTTTTTATCATCCTCTATATGAGCAACATTACCCATTAATAATTGACTAAGAGCATCTGCCACCATATTTGCCTTACCGAAGTTAGAGAACACTTATGTCATAGTCTTTTAGTAACTCAAGCCACCTTCTTTGGCGAAGACTTAGATATTTCTGCTTAAACACGTATTGCAAACTCTTGTGGTCGGTAAAAACATCCATATGAACAACATACAAATAATGCCTCCAAATCTTTAAGGAAAAAACAACCACCACTAGTTCAAGGTCATGGGTAGGATAATTCTTCTCATGAATTTTAAGTTTCCTTAAAGCATAGGCAATGACTTTCTCATTTTGCATACGTACACATTCCAGGCCAATTCTTGAGGCCTCACAATAAACAACAAAGACATCAGTCCCTTCCGGTAAAGTCGACACCGGAGTGGAAGTATGTCTATCTTTCAATTCTTGAAAATACTTTGCACATTCTTTGGACTATATGAACTTAACCTTCTTTTGAGTCAATGCCGTCAATGGAGAGGCAATCAATGGAAATCCTTTGACAAACATTCTATAGTAGCCGGCTAAACCCAAGGAACTAATATTCGAAGGGGATAGAGGTCTAGGCCAATTCTTAACCACATCCGTATTCTTAGGATAAACATAAATACCCTTACCGGCAATAATATGACCAAGAAAAGCCACCGAGTTTCACCAAAGTTCACATTTACTATGTTTGAGAACATGGAACACAATCCTCAAATGATCGCTATGTTCGCCTTCACTTCTTGAATAGATCAATATGTCATCAATGAACACAATCACAAACGTATCAAGGTATTGTCTAAACACCCTATTCATCAAATCTATAAATGCCACCGAAGGATTAGTCAAACAAAATGAAATTACCAAAAACTCATAATGACAATACGGAGTTCGGAAAGCCGTCTTTGTAATGGCATCTTTCCTTACCCTAAATTGTTGATAATCCGACCGGAGGTCAATCTTAGAGATGTAACTTGCCCCTTGAGGTTGGTCACACAAATCATCTATCCTTGGGAGGGGGTATTTGTTCTTAGTGGTAACCTTATTAAATTTCCGGTAGTCAATACACATACGAGGCGAACCATCTTTCTTTCTAACAAACAAAATTGGAGCACCCTATGAATAGATACTTGATCGGGTGAAACCCTTATCAAATAAATCTTTCAATTGCTCCTTTAGTTCCTTAAGTTCAACCGCATCCATATGATAAGGAGGAATATAGATAGGTTGCGTATCCGGGAGAAGGGCTATTCCGAAGTCTATTTCCCTCTCAGGAGGAATACCGGGTAGATCATTTGAGAACACTTCCAAAAACTCATATACAACGGGGACCGGCTCAAGAATTAGGGTCTCAGAATCTATATCCCTCACCCTAGATGGTAAATGCAACCCTTGGAATTCATCTTACTAGCTTTAAGACAAGAAACAAATTAACCCTACACATAAAATTTCCCCCTTTCCACTCTAGGATGAGTTCAGAAACTGAAACTTTACTACACAGGTTCTAGGATCAGTAGAAGCATAACATGCATGCAACCATTTTATACCAAGGATAACATCAAAGTCTAGAATATCAAGTTCTACAAGGTCAAAATGAGTGACTCTATGGGACAAGGAGACGTGACTCTTTCTGTAGACCCTCTTAGCCATAATAGAATCACCAACATGAGTAGAGACTAAAAAAGGATCTAACAACGCATCCGAAAGAACATCAAACCTTATAGCCACATATGGCATCACAAAAGACAAGGTAGCACCGGGGTCAAGTAAAGCATAAACATCAAGTTGGAAGACTTTCAACATGCCAGTTACCACATCGAAAGAACCCTCTTGTTCACCACAAGTCTGAAGTGCATAGAATCGGCTTTGGTTTGAGACACTTGAACCCGAACGATTAGGTAGAGCTTTTTTACCTTCTCTCCCTTTAGCCGTAAGCATAGTGTAATCTCTCATTTTATGACCACTTTTTCCATAACTGAAGCAACCATCTGTTCCCGCTAAGAACTTGCCCTCATGCTTCCTTCCACATCTAGAACAAGTAGGCAATGAAGATCCACTACTATTCCCTCCTTGAGGCTTAGGGTTAAATGCCCTATCTTGATGAACTTAGGGGGAGCATCGGATGAGCCTTGACTAGAAAACCTTTGTTGGAACATAGAATGACCATGTCCACCAAACCTTGAGTGTGAGAAGTTACCATCACCGGTCCTAGCCTTCTTTTTCTCCCTTGACCATTCTTTAAGTTTCTCCTATTCAATTTGTTGAGCATAAACCATGAGACGAGAAAGGTCCATATCATTGATAAGCATGGTGGTACGACATTCCTTAACCACTATTTCAGACACACCTGAAACAAACTTTCTAACAACAAGCATTTTCCTCCAGGCTTAAGTAGGCTACAGGAAAGTAGGTAAGACAATGACAAACTCGGACATGAAATAAAGTTAAGAACTTTTTAGCAAAAGCAAGAGTCAAGTTTCGAGCATATTTCCTTGACGAGGGTTGATGAAATCTAGAACCTTTGCCTCCCTCATCTCAAGGGGAAAGAATCTATCAAGGAAAGCAACTTTAAACTTCTCCCAATCACGATGACCCATATCTTCTGTTCTCCTCTCTTTTCATTAGTTGAACCATATTTGAGAAACACCCTTAAGTTGATAAGTGGCCAACTCTGCCTTTTCCACTGGCATCACCCCCATGATCATCAACACCTAATAAACCTCATAAATGAACTCTTGAGGGTCTTCCTCAGTCGGATTCATCCTAGTGAAATCCCTTACTCTAGATGCCGTCGTACCCATATTTGGGTTCACGGGGACTGCAACCTCCCTACTGGCTTGGGCCGTCATTTCATGATCCAACACTTGAAAAGAAAAACCCTAAACTCTGCATTAGCCACTTGCTCAACCAAAGGATCGAAAGAAACTTGAGGAGCTTGATGAGGAGCTTCTAGTTCCACATTCTCTTCCACATTCCTTCTAGCATATGCTCTTCAAGTATACATATCATGTAGAGCCTCTGATAAGGATTAGAAGAGAGACCTTATAGAGTTGAACTCTATCGCAGGACTTTTAGAGTAATGAAAGAAGTGGATTTTCCTGAACATCTTATCGCCTCTCATTCATAAGCATGGCACGCTTCACACTCATGAACAAGACTCTACTCAACATGGTTTATGAGATTTTATAGGATCTTTCTAAACCTTGTGCTCTGATAACCAAGTTTGTCACAACCCAAGGTAGCCCCTAGGCATAACATGGTGTATAAGACCCTGAGAGGCCCCATCCAAGAAACTTAGCATTCATAATACACAATAATAGAAATATAAGATTCAAAAGACAATTTCAACATATAAGACTTTATAAAATGAAGCAGAAGTCCAAACATCGTCTCAAAGCCATCTAGTATATAAGAAGTGATCAAGACGTAACATGTACATCAAGTCCAAAACTTAAAGTAAAGGCATAAAGAAATAAAAGCTTGGTCCTCAGAAGATGAGGACTCACCAATCTTTAATTCTTCAACTATGGGGTACCTAACGATGCAAAGGCACATCTGGAGTGTCAAACCCTACAGTTTCATAAGAATTTAGGGAAGAGTATATGTTAGTACAAATACGTACCAAGTATGATACCTATGTATAAAACGTTTGAAAACATGCTTAAAAGAGACATTTTCATAAAATGCAATTACCAAGCTAAAACATGAATTTAAAAGAGTGATAAAGCATAAAGCATAAGGTAAACATAGTCAATGCAAGATAATATCTTTAAAACATTCATGATATACTTCTTGAAGTAAGCTTAGTTCATAATTGTGGGAGATTTATCTTTTACTGACATGTAAGACCATGTGAGCTATCAACATGGAATCCAATGTCTTCCCCACACCAAAAAGGGGTTTCCTACTTGCTAAGGTAACACCATGTACCCCTAGCGTATGTGGACCCACTAGCTAATGTCTATCATAGAAAATTATCCTATGGGGACACATAGGTAAGGGATAAGGAGATTGCTACTAGAAATCTAGCCTCAACTAGGGAGTTTCCATCTCAATATCCTCTTGGTGCTAAGCGTAAATCCCATGGAATAGTTATTAGTGCATACTTGTCTTCATTATCCATGGAAGGGCACGTCATATTTCCAATCAAAGCTAAGTCATATACCATCCATGGAAAGGTACATTTGAGCAACCATTCCAAGCTAGGTTTCATTAGAATAGCTCCTTAATGTTTTTTCATTTTAGGTGAAAAGACCGTTCAACCTTAGAATCTTTTATATTAGAAAAACCTTTCACATTCATGCATATAGTAATTATGTGAGAAATATTTTCACAACAATTAACAACAACAACAACATCATCTATGCTTTACTCTCAAAGCAACTTACATCATACTTCATCAATTTCATAAGAACATGCATATTTCCATAATTCACTTTTCATATTTCAAAACCCATTTTAAATCATCAATATCTAGAAAACATGGGTGAAGCATGGGTTCACGGGAATTCATCTAAAAAACAAGTAATCTTCTCAATTCATGCATAATAGATCATAAAAAAATCAAATAAATCAACATTGAAAAGAACCCATGTCATGGAAGAAATACCCTAACTCAATTGGGGATTTCTAACTTTGTAAATTGGAGAGTTTGGTAACTCCATAGAGGAACGGGCTCCATGGATGAAAACTATCATACCTCAATGCCAAAAGCTTTTCTTCAATGGAGGAACTAGAGACTTGACTTGAAACCCTAGGTTGACTCCTTCTTCTTCAAGCTTTCTAGAGAGAGAAATATTTTGGAGAGGAAGACTTGTTCTTATTTTAGGAATTTGAGAGAATGATTTCAATTAGGGAAATTTGCGAGTAAAAATACTTATATAGGACTTCTAGGTAAGGGAAAACGACATTGTATTAGGATAAAATAATCTGGAAAAGACCTAAAAGACTCTTACTTAAAACTGACGTGACCACTGTTACGATGGCCTTCACGGCCCGTCAAGGGCTCCATGAGTCGTTATGGCAGTAGTGGCCCTTGGGGGAGGACCACTCTTTCCCTAACCCTCTTGACAACCACCGTGATGGTCTGTGATGCACACCACGGTCTGTCTAAGGGTTCGTGGAAGGGGAACCTTCTTGGAAAGGTTCTGGAAACTCTTCACGAACACCATAACGGGATATGATCCCCTTCACGTCCGGTTAAGGGCTCCGTGGAAGGTCCTACGGCTCAGTTTTGGGCTGGTGACTTCCTGCTTAGACCCTTCCCTACCCTTCTTGATTTCGAGGTGCTACAAGCATACTAGGATGGAAGGAACCCATGGGCAAGTTAATCACCCAAAGAAGAAGAAGAAGATGGTGCTTCTCAATATTTCTCAGCGACAACATTGAAAAAGAAAGAAAAGAGAGATTCAATTATGAAACCCTACCAAAGAGTGGTTGTTTCTATATTTGGTATGAGGTTTGAGTTTTTGTTTTGTTTCTGACTCTGGTCATTTTAAGTTTAGATCTTAATAAAATGACTCTGAGCCACAATTTTTAAAAAAAGAGTAAGAGCACATTTGGATTTTGACCTAAATAAAGTAGCTTTTAATTAAAAAATAAAAAAGTCAAACTTAAATGAAGTTTAAGTCAAAAAATAAGAAGTAGGGGAGACCTACTTTTAGTTTCTAACTTATATTTAACCTTGCCTAACACTTTCGAACTTATTTGAAGTCATTTATTATTATTGACAAACACTTTGAGAAGTCCAAAACTGACTGAAAAGTAGATTTGACCAACATTTAAGCCAATTCAAATAGCCTCTAAGTATCCCTGAAAAGAAGAATACACAAAAAAAAATTCAACCAAAAAGCTGGAACATGTACTAAAAATGATTTATTTGAAATATGATATCTGAATATATGTGATTTAGAAAAGATAAATATAAAATAGTATGTAAGTTGTTTCAAAACACTTTCATCATCTAATGATATAAAATTTATTTTAGTGATTGAGCTTAAGATATGCCTAATATTGTAAGATCTGAGAAATCATCATATCTATGACTATATACGTATTCATTTTTTTTCAAATTATAAAAATATACACAAATAATGTTTAATTAGGGAGTTTTTTTTTTACTATCAACATACACCATAGAGATCATGATGTCCAACTTAGAATCTCAGTAGGGGAAGACTTCCCTATACCTTGCCGGGTATAAACCATGTTTGTGTAATATGGACTCACTACTGACCTTTATGATTGAAAAAGTTGATCGTCTAGTGGTATGCCGGAAATTCCCTCAATGCCAAGAAGATAAAGGATTTGGATTTTTAGACTCCGCATCTTCATAGTGCTATTAAATCCTCCCAAAATAATTCATATATATATGCTCATACATAGAAAAATTATGTTTCAATCTGAATCAAGTATGAGATTTTTCTCAAAATAATTCTTTAGAGTTGAACTGAACTTGTCATAAAATATAACTATGCTTTATTTATTAAAATATGTACTTGAGGCAAATTATACTTTCTTGAACTCATTTTGAAACAATGCACTTGAAGTTTAAAATAAAATACTTTCTTGAAATACTTCTTGAAAATCATGCACTTAGTCATTCATGAAAACAATGCATATGAAATACTATGGAAATTTTTTCTAATAAATTCTGCTAGAAAGGGGGTCCATGATGTGTAATAAACAAAGAAAATATAAATAAAATATCATTCATGATATTAAGTACCATAATTTTGATAGTAAAACCAAGAATCAACGATAGGACTTTGGGGTAAAAACCCTAGGTTTGATCTTAGTAACTAAAATTATAGATGTAAAGCATGAGGAAAAAATAAGTACCTAACTATGATACCCTTACATACCTTGAATAGCTCCAGTTGAAACCCTAACATTGGAAAAGAATCACAAAAGTCTATTCTTGAACCTTGAGAGGAGTTATCTTGAAAACCTTAGGTTTTGAGCATAGAATTTTTGTTTAGGATACACAATCATATGATGGAGTCAATAGTGAATCATAAGAGTAAGATTACCTTGATTCGGAAGGATAAATTTTGATGGACTTGCTCAAAAATTAAGTCTTGAACCCTAGAATTGAGGTCTTGATTTCGCTAGAAATATGAGGATGATTGATGTTGGAATCTACTAGAAATTGTAGGATTTATGTCGTAGGATCATGGAAAATACATAATATTTTGGGGATGTTGGAGGTCTACCAATGAGTGAAAATTGAGAAAAGAAAATCAAAATAGTGTTTTTATAAAATCTGGGAAAACAGATATACAACTTATATACAATGATATATGGATGTTATACAATGATACACATATCGTACATTGATACCAGGAGTCATGGTGTGACGAGTGGTTTCTTGGGTAAATTTTTGGGAAACTTTAAAGTTTTCCATGGGTTACAAAATGGGTCATACTATTAAAGTATGAATTGTAGTAAGACTCGTAGTGCCTTAGACTGAAATATTCAAACTAGAGCATCTTTGGTAAAATAATCATAACTCTTTGCTCTAGGCTCATATTTCTGAACAGTTGTTGGCTTTAAAAACAAAACTCAAAGACCTTTAATTTGATGGGTAAAGGTACACATTAAGCTTCATATTCTAAGAGATGTTGTCACAACCCAAGGGAATACCCTAGATGCGACGAGGCGTACAAGACTCCAAAAAGTATCATACAAGCATCATAGCATGTCATTGCAATGGATAATAGAAATAGTATAGAATTAAAACTTATTTAAATCCATACAATAAAAATACTAATTTAAAACAACGGAAGTCTATTCTCTCACATGGCCATCTAAAACAATATCTTGAAACTAAAGTAGGGTCACGGCCCTTTACAATCGAAAGACTAACAAATGTCTATTACATGAAAGAAAAGAAACATCTAAACACTTGTCCTCGATCTATGAGGACATACCACTTAGCCTTGGAGGAATCTCAATCCAATCCCTTGAACTAGAGAGGAAGCAACACACTTGTCCGAACCTACACTTGTAGTAAAATAAGAGAAATATGAGTTAGCACAATTAAGTACTAACTATGATAGCCATGCAAAAACATGCTTAAAACAGACATTTTATTTGAAACTCATGCTATATGCCAATTTGATAAAACTTCATGGACATGAGTATAAGAGGCATAATATAGAAACATAACCAACATACAAGTCATTTCTTCACAATAGAACATAATCAACCACCTAAGACATTTCATTACAGTAGACTTTCACCTCAAGTAACCCCAAGCCATACCTTGTGCAATGTATGAATAACGTCCCATACCACCATCCACACTAGATACCATATTAAGGCAACCAGAAGTGAACTTACCATACATCCTTTCCATCTTTACACAATACTCATACATAAGAGATATAAACATTTCATAAGTCATAACAAGGAAGTAACTCATAATACAATCCAAGTATAGCATGCATCATTACATTTAGACATTTAAGTCAACATGCTTCATTAGCTTCACTAAGAGCACTTTCATTCATTAGTCATGATGACATTAGAGAACTCACTATATCCCTATCAAAGCCTACTCGTGCAATGCGTGTATGGCATCCCATACTACCACCCACACTTCATAGAACCTCTCAAGTAACTAAAGTGCACATCTCACATGATGGGAATAAGAGTTTAACCGACATAGACCATGTGAGCTAGACATGGAATCTTGTGTCATGAAGCCCCACACCGTAAAGAGGTGGTCTACTTACCTAAGGTAAGACTGTAAGACTGGTAACATTTAGCTTAGGTGGATCCACTAGCTAGGACCTATGTGGGCACATAGTTATGGGATAAGAAAGATGTTCATTGAAATCCGACCTAACGTAGGGAGAAATTCCATCTTACCATATCTTTTCTGTACTTAGCCTACATTCCCATAGAGTAGTTTTATTTACATTACATTATTGTACTTGAGAGGGCCACCAACGTTAGGCCTACCGACCCAAGATACATTACACATAAAAGGGCCACCACCATTACGTCTCCCAAATCAAGGTACATTATAAGGATAGCTCATTGACTTTCCAAGAAAGGGCCACCACCATTAGGTCTACCACTTCAAGGTTCATCATTTCACACAAGAAAGGGCCACCAACATTAGGTCTACTGTATATCATCACATTAGTTCCTAGACTCACTATGAAGGGTTACCAACATTAGGTTTACCGGTTCATGTCATAACCTAGTATACTTCATCATTCATTTAGGAAAGGGCTGTCAACATTAGGTCTACCGGTTCATGATCATTAAGTCAATACACAATCATCATACAAGAAAAGGATGCCTTAGCCTACCAATTCAAGATAAAATAATCACATTAGTTTCATTTATACAAGAAAAGGATGCATAAGCCTACCAATTCAAGATATACAATACATAGGAGAAAACCCTTCACATTCTATCCTCATCATTCATGAGTGTTAATTAAGAATATGCTTTCAATAATAACACATTTACATTCTAAACATGACTATAGTTCTTTCATTGAGATCACATACACATCCTTCACGTCATAATCATACATAGATCCTTCATGAAATTGCCTTCCAAGGCTATACATCAATCACAACCCAAACATCTAAGATACTCATGCTACCTTGCCTAAGGTTGATAAACTCCTCCACCTTACATTACCTCTTCTCATGGGGAAAGTACCTACCAAGTAATTCTTTCTTAAATTTTTCCCACTCTATAGGACCCGCTCCTACCGGCCTATTGCGTTTCCATTGAGTAAACCAAACTTGGGCAATATCTTTCAATTGATAGGAGGCAAGTTCCGCTTTTTCCCTAGAAGTCACACCCATAACATTAACTATCTTATAAACCTCAACCAAAAACTCTTGGGGATCCTCTCCCACCTTTGAACCAAGAAATATCGGAGGATTCATCCTCACAAAGTCCCTCAACCTAGAAGCCATAGTATTCACCAAAGAATTCACATGAGCTTCAACACCCCTATTAGCATGGGCCGTCATTGCTTGGGCTTGAGTAGTTACGGCTTGAGCCATCATCAAAAGAGCCAATCTAACTTCCTCATTGGTCATGGCAGGAGGATCAACCAGAACTTGATTGCCTTGATTAACTTGAGGAACTTGGTCACCTTGAGGACCTTGGGGAGGAACACCCTCATTCACAATCTCCTCTTCCATCCTTCTTGGGTTTGCCCTTGTATTCATATCCTATAAACATAAATCCTATAAACATAAGAGAAGGGTTAAGAAAAGGACACTTATAGATCTACACTCTATAGAACGAATTCAAGAATAATGAAAGAAGTGTAGCTTCCTAACGTCCTATAGCCTCTCACTCTTAGATGTGTCGCAACTCACACCGATGAACAAGACTCTACTAGACGTGGCTTGTGAGATATCAATCCTAAAAACCATTTCCAAAATCTTGTGCTTTGATACCATGTTTGTCATGACCCAAGGGTATACCCTAGATGCGACACGACGTACGAGAATCTGAAAAGTCTCATACAAGCCTCATACCATGTCATTGCAATAGATAATAGAAATAGTATGGAATTAAAACTTATTTAAATCCATACAATCAAAAATACTCATTTAAAACAGTGGAAGTCTATTGTCTAACATGGCCATCTAAAACAATATCTTGAAACTAAAGTAGGGTCACGGACCTTTACAATAGAAAGACTAACAAATGTCTATTCTATTACATGGAGGAAAAGACACATCTAAACACTTGTTCTTGATCCATGAGGACATACCACTTAGCCTTGGAGGAATCTTAATCCAATCCCTTGAACTAGAGAGGAAGCAACTCACTTTCCTGAACCTACACTTGTAGTAAAATAAGAGAAATATGGTTAGCACAATTAAGTACTAACTATGATAGCCATGCAAAAACATGCTTAAAACAAACATTTTATTTGAAACTCATGCTATATGCCAATTTGATAAAACATCATGGACATGAGTATAAGAGGCATAATATACAAACATAACCAACATACAAGTCATTTCTTCACATTAGAACATAATCAACCACCTAAGACATTTCATTACATTAGACTTTCACCTCAAGTAACCCCAAGCCATACCTTGTGCAATGTATGAATAGCGTCCCATACCACCATCCATACTAGATACCACATTAAGGCCACCAACAGTGAACTTACCATTCATCCTTTCCATCTTTACACAATACTCATACATAAGAGACATAAACATTTCATAAGTCATAACAAGGAAGTAACTCATAATACAATCCAAGTATAACATGCATCATCACATTTAGACATTTAAGTTAGCATTCTTCATTAGCTTCATTAAGAGCACTTTCATTCATTAGTCATTCAGTCATTAGAGAACTCATTATAGCCCTATCAAAGCCTACTCGTGTAATGCATGGATAGCATCCCATACTACAACCCACACTTCATAGAACCTCTCAAGTAACTAAAGTGCACATCTCACATGATGGGAATAAGCGTTTAACCGACATAGACCATGTGAGCTAGACATGGAATCCGATGTCATGAAGCCCCACACCGTAAAGAGGTGGTCTACTTACCTAAGGTAAGACCGGTAACATTTTGCTTAGGTGGATCCACTAGCTAGGACCTATGTGGGCACATAGTTATAGGATAAGAAAGATGTTCATTGAAATCCGGCCTAACATAGGGAGGACTTTCATCTTACCATATCCTCTCTGTACTTAGCCTACATTGCCATAGAGTAGTTTCATTTACATTACATTATTGTACATGAGAGGGCCACCAACATTAGGCCTAACGACCCAAGATACATTACACATGAAAGGGCCACCACCATTAGGTCTACCGAATCAAGGTACATTATAAAGATAGCTCATTGACTTTCCAAGAAAGGGCCACCACCATTAGGTCTACCGGTTCAAGGTTCATTATTTCACAGGAGAAAGGGCCACCAACATTAGGTCTACCTCTTCAAGGTTTATCATCACATTAGTTTCAAGACTCCCTATGAATGGCTACCAACATTAGGTCTACTGGTTCATGTCATAGCCTAGAATACTTCATCATTCATTTAGGAAAGGGCTACCAATATTAGGTCTACCGGTTCATGATAATTAAGTCAATACATAATCATCATACAATAAAAGAATGCATTAGCCTACCAATCCAAGATACAATAATCACATTACTTTCATTTATACAAGAAAAGGATGTATAAGCCTACCAATTCAAGATATACAATACACACTACAACATTTTAGGCCTACGGACACCCCAGTAAAGTGTAGCCTAAACTAGCAAAAAGTGTGGCCTTTTATAAAAGGCTACACTTTTGGACTTTAAGCAACGCTTTTTAGGGGGTGGCCAAAAGAAGCGTAACCTTTGAAATTAGGCTATGCTTTTTAAATGTCGCCATAGCAGCTACACTTAAAAAGTGTGGCCAAAGAGGTATAAAGGGCACACTTTTTAGTAATTCATTAACAACACCTTTTGTTTGATTATACTACACTTAAAAGCGTGGCCTTTGCTTTGTTAATGGTCACATTTAAAAAGTGTTGCCTTTTATATCTCATCTAGAACAACACTTATAAAGTGTGGCAATGTTGTGTAAAATTTTTGTAGCCACAATTTTTCATTTTTAAGAATAATAATTTTTATTTGCATATATTTAATAATCACATAATTAAATATATAAGTGATCCATAGCACAAAATTAGCTAATAAATAAATTGAAGCTATATATTTCGAATAAGCTTCAAAAAACATGTCTTGTACAACCAATACATAGAAAGTGATTGCTTAAAGATCTCTACTATCAATAAATTCCACAAAATCAAATGCATTCAAACAAATATGACAATAGTACAAAACTCTTCATCGTTCAATACAATAGATCAAACACAAGCTTGCAAAGGTTGTGTACAATAGACCCTTGTGATCCAGCCTATACTTGAACCTCGTGGCCGTGGATAGTGGGAGCTTAGTGCACCGAGCTACCCTTTTTATTTTATTGTTTGACGTAGGTAGAAACATTGACTGACCAAACTCCAGATGGGTAATTACATAAGAGGATAATTGATCGAAGCTCCAAAGAAACATAGTCTTGCATTACACTTACATTTACATGAGTCTAAAGTGTAAAACACTTTCCCCCCTCTAGATGATCTTGTTATTTCTGTAAAAGTTGTTATAAAACCATATTGTGTGCACAAATAATCTTTTCCAAAAGAGAGATCCCCTGCAATTTTTTTTAAAAAAAACATAAGTTCAGAGCTTGGATTAATTCTATGTCGACACCTAGAGTTTCTTGGAAACATGACTATGAAAAACAATTATCAAATCAACAGTTATGAGATGTTCATACATTAGACAACTAGCATTGATATGTTCATTCAAGTCCAAAGTTTGAACAGGCATAGACTCCAGCACATTCAAAGGAAACAAAGGGGTGGAGGGTCAGACAAAACAAGATGCTGGTTCAACTGATATGGAAATCCCTATTTCAGGTTAATATTTGACAGGCAACTTAAGAAAGAGTAACATGCAACTCATGACTGGTAAGTTTCTTACAATACTAGCTGTTAAATTTAGCTGCAAAATTAGAACCAAACGAAGTAGTTTTATGATACATATGAAAAATACAAAACTAACACAAGTAAAACAAAGATATGACTGTATGAAAATGGACATTATATCATCCATACCTTTGTTAATGAGCTAGTAGAAAATGAAATTCAAATGAATACACCAAACATTACTCCACAAGCTACGAAGACGATAATGATGACTTTAAAGAACTGGAACTACAGAACATGCTTCAAGAGTTAGACAAATAAACATCATGGAACAGACAACAACATCACAAACTTGGGGATATTGTAGTAAAATGAAGCTTGAAACTCTTAACATACCCATTAGTCCTTCCCATTAATTCTAGTGTTATTTGATATGCTGTTTTGATTTTTACTTTGAACTTTTTCATACAATGCTCCACATGTCTTTTGACCTTGTGCTCACAATTTTAGATCTCTCTTTGAATTATCTAAGCATGGTAAATTATTAGTTAATCTAGAAAACGTACAAAGCTCCTAACATCAATTTCAGTCTCAAAAAAATTTCAACTAGATGACAACAAATGAAGAAAATCACTACTCCAACACATGAAGTTTAACAGTGTGAGAATTATGGAAGCTGTCAACACCTAATATAACATATATAAATACACCTAGATTTCAAAGAGGCAATTATCACGTGTTCAACTAAGATGAACATATGCTATGTTAAATAGGTGTCAAATTTATGGTAAACAACATTCTTCCAGCCTCCTTCACATTTAAAAGTTCAGGATTCAAGTTTGTTGTTAATACAAAATGTAAAATACCTTTTCAAGAATTGAAGCATGAGTTGAGCCAGAAGAGTTTGTAGACCTTGCTGTGACTGTTCTACCAAAACATCTAAGTAGACAAGGCTTCTCTTTGAGGAGGTGTTGGGAGCAACCAATAGACCTGCTAAGGACACAAGTCCACAACAGTAAAATTAGATTACATCCATCCCTAAACACAAAATTATCATATAATTAGTAAACAAAATTAACACCAACATATTCTAGTGAATACAATATTCAATAGAAGAAGCTAGTCCAGATTCGGAAGTACCTAATCGTGACAGGTTTTTTGCTACGTCATTCATAATTGTACAAATCAATTCCTTGTGAACAAGAGAAAGATTAGATAACTAGTTCTAGTACTCCCCAAATATCATTTGCTATTGATAGTTGAGTACATATATCATCACTAGGGATAGTACTTTCCCAGCCCTTCGTATCAATGGACTCTCTAGTGCATACATACTAGTATTCAATGGAGAAATTCCAATCTCTATCTTTTAGGATAAATGCACCAAAACGCTAGAGTTCACAATACAAGAAACATATGTTGTTCCAGTTCTTTTAATAAGAGACACTATTTTGTACATAACCATATATAGGAGTTCGACATACTTTACACATACAAAATACTACAAAAAAAAATTAATTAACGTTAGACATGTAACTGCTATTACACCAAACCATAGGATCTTGGGCAACTAAACGTAGGTGGTACTTGTACCGAAAACAGAACTCTTAGTGGCTATTAAATCATGACTTTCATATGTATGCTAATAAAATTATTCGTCATGTTCAATATAACATTTCTGTTTGTTTCAGCATGTTCTCATGTAGGACATAAGCATGGAAACCCTTCAAATTATCGAAAAAATATGACCCACCATTCTAGTCTCCTTCCACCCAGAATGCCCTTAGATTCAGAACCAGACAAAATATAATTGTTGAGAATTGTGTATGAACTTGAAGATAAATTACGCCAGACACGTATTACTACAAGGATGGCCAATGGAGCCAATGGGCGATTTTCTGCAGAGCCAATGAGGGATGAAAAGTATAACCCCTTATACTATGATCAGTTTTTGGAAGATGGTGAAGTAAGTGGTGATTTGAACCATTCTAGATATCCTATAAGATGCAGTCATGGAAAAGGCTGGCCACAACAATGTAAAAGCTTAATAATACCTTTTTCTATAGAGGTTTCACATTACAGGCACCAAGATGATTACATGTGTTCACCGAAATTGGACTGACTCTTAAAATATGTTCTCAAATGAAAATGGCCCACACACGTCTATAAAGTTCTGGATGTGGTCATGGGGATCCTCATGTGCCAGCCCTCTAAATAAACCCTTCATTTGCAATAGCTGCAACATCGTGTTAATCACATGAAAGACCACATTGTCCACAACTAGAGGCAACCTAATAGCACCCTCAGTTCCAAAATGATCTTCATTAACATAGTTCAAGTTACCAATGCCATCATTGTGTCCCAGTTGGCTAGTATTGTTCTCGTTAACATTCATTTCATCACATGTTCAAGAGCAGGCAACAACAAACAAAAGTAAATTGATTCAACTACAACACAATCAGATCATAACTAAACTTCACTAAAAGAATTCTAAACACCACTTCCTGGAAGCGGCGCCATTTTTGATAACGCTCAACTACACTTCATCCAATTCTAAGTGTAGGTGATCAAAATCTAGTATAAACCCAATGAAGAGTTGGGGTCGATCCCACATGAAGTGATACATTGGAGAATTTAATTACGAAGTGAAGGAAGTGTTCTAGACGTTTGTGGAGGTATACATTATTGAACGAAATTCAAATAAATTTTAGGTGTAGACAACTAGTGTCAAATGGGGGCATTAGAGTGACAATTAACAACTATGAAAACAAGGGAGTAATCAAGTAGAGAGGGATTCTTCGAGATGTGATTGATTAAATGCAAATTTCGCTATATAGGTGACTATAATTTACTAAAAGACATTGGATCTTAGTGGGCAGACTAGGCTTTAGATGTAATAGACATCTCTCGATCAACTATCATGAATCAAGCAGGTTCTCCCAAACCTCGACAAGCATAACAAATATGAATAACCCAAAACCTCAATTAATCTACTCTCTCAAGCTAGATTGGTAGGATCGAATTCAAATTCACTTTCTTAAGTTGAATCAACAATAACCCAATCACTATAATCATCAATTGATAGTTTTAATGCTAAACTAGAACTGTATTTGCAACTACAATTCATGAATTAAAACACAACTATCAATCAAATCCACTTCAAATCAACATTTAAATTCGTAAATATAAACACCCATAAGCTAATTAGGACATTTAATCACATAACCAGACCCCCAAAGAATGGGGGTTTTAGCCACACATCATAAAAAGCAAGAAAATATTACCAACAATGTTCTCCATCAGCTGTGTAACAAAATTCAAGTTTTCACAATGCTTGAAATCAACTTAAAATCCAATTCCAACTTAAAATTATACTAAAAAAATACCAAAAAATAGTGTTTGGATAAAAAAAACCCAATGTAGGAACTCTCAAGCACTCAAAAATTCGCTCAAAATTTCAGAACTCTTGAAACTCTTTAAAAGTCGCATTTATACTTTTCCAAATTTTTAGCTTTTGGACAGATCAGCAAAATTAGTCAAGCATCGCAGACCAGGTCGGTGATGTGCTAAGTGACCCTTTCCATCGCCTTCTTGACTTGAATCTCCACCATTCAACTTCTATAACTTTAGGCGATCAGAATCCTCATCGCGGATCCATTCAACGGTTTGTCGAAGTGCCATTTTCGTCATCGAGTTGGATTTTTCCCTGGGTCTTGATGTAATTCTCACCACGAATGAGAACACAAATGTGGAAACAAAAAGAAAGATAGATGAAGAGATACAAGATAAGGAACAACTGGCAACTAAAGGATGTATTAAATCCTAAAACCTCCAATTGCAATCTCTAAACAAGCACCTAATCAAGATAAATAGATTGACATAAGAAAAGGGAATCAAAATCAACCTCAAGGTATGTTAAACCTAAATACCTCAATCGATTAATCCGAATGAAGCACCAAATCTCTTACGAAGACCTCAAGGAAATTGAATCTCCAAGCAACCTCCGTTTCTAAACAAAGTTCAACCAAACCTTTATAAAGCTCTCAAGTCTCTCAAAGGAGATCAAATTCATCAATCATTCATTTTCAAAATAGTCTACAAATGAACCCTATACTAGCTATTTATACTTTTAGGTTATTACATCATAAAAGGCCAAAAAGTGACCCGAAATAGACAATGGGCGAGCTGAATCGGGCTCGCCTAGTGGACTTGGCGAGTCGCCGAATGGTTTGGCGATGTGGCCCTCCCTTGGTAGCTTACTGTAACTTTAGGCGGTCTGGATTCATCGCCCAAGCCCTTATGGTGAGTCACCAACTATGTCGGTGTAACACCTCGGAAAATGAATAAGTGAAACTAGAGCCTAACGATTGTGTTGTTGAGTTGATGTGAGGTTTTATATTGTAAAATGAGTTCTCGAGTTTAGGTTGAGGGTTTTAGGTGTTAAAGTCAAGGTACGACCCCCCAAGGACCAACTAAGGGTTCGTGAGGAGGACCCTAAAGCCTAACCCGAAGGCTGCTCCAAAGAGCAAAAACTGTCAAAGAAATGAGGACCTACGGATGGGACCTATTGGACGTAGGTCCATCCACGCCCCATGGAACCAATCCGTAGGTCAAGGGACCAAGATGGTGAGATGTAGACCCCACCTACGGACTTGCAGGATGGGGCGTCAATGCGCCCACGGTCCGTATGTCTAGGGGCGTAGGTCTAACCTGCAAAAGTCGTCCACGCTCGGCCAAAGAGGGGGGGCGGGGGGGCGGAGGGAACTTAGTAAATTCCTAATTAATTAGTTATGAGTTGGGGACATTTTATATTGTTTTATTTCACTTATTTAAAGATTTTTAAAGTATTAAACACCTTTTGCAATTCATTATTCCCAAAACTCAAAAATGGAAACCACCTCCTCTCGAAATAATCCTCTCTCTATAAACCACCATTGGAGAATAAGAAGTCAAGGTTTGGAGCTCAAGATTTCATCTTTTCTCTTCAATTTTATGGAGTTTCTTCAATCAAGGTATGGTAGTCTTCAGCCTTGGTTAGTTTCCATCCAAGGAGCCCCTTCAAAAGATGATTTCAAAGTTTCCAAAATCCCCCAAAAGTTAGGGTTTCAATCTAAGTCATGGGTTCAACTTCAAAACATTTTCAATGATTGTTTTATGATGAATTATGATTGAATTGAGGAATTAATGTTGATTTATGATGAAATTCCCCTACGAACCCATGATTCCCCAAAAAAACTAAATTGTGTATTGTGATTTGGGTTGATTGATTATGGAAGCATGTTGAATTGATTATGTCTATATTTATTTAGTTATTGAATCATGAGATTCCCCTTATCTAATGTAGTATTCTAGATGTTTGGGTTGAGTGTGATTCATAGCCTTGGAGGGCAATTTCATGAAGGTTGAAGAATGATTATGATGTTATGTAAATGCTTTATGATTTCAATGCAAGTAATGTGATCATGTCTAGAATGCATTTGTGTTATTATTGAAAGGTTTTTATCAATTATAAACTTATGAATGATGATGATTGAATGTGAAAGGTTTCTTCAATGTAATGTTACATCTTGAATTGGTAGACTTAGGGCATCCTTTTCTTGTGTAATTGTAAGTAATGTTTATTTATGTATATTGAATTGGTAGGCTTAGGGCATCCTCTTCTTTGTAATCAATATATCTTGACCTAATGAACATGAATCGATAGGCCAATGGCATTCCTTTCATAAATGACTAATGAAGTATTCTAAGGCTTTGTCTTGAATCGATAGGCCAATGGCATTCCTTTCATAATGAGCCAATGAGCTAATGTAATGATGACTCTTGAATCGATAGGCCAATGTAATTCCTTTCATAATGAGTCAATGGACTAATGTAATGATTAATCTCGAATTGATAGGCCAACGACATTCATTTCATGAGGATTCAATGAGCTATCCTAATAATGTACCATGAATTGATAGGCTTATGGCATTCATTTCATGTGTGTAATAATGTACCTTGGGTCGATAGGCCGATGACATTCCTCTCAAGTGTAATAATGTTAATGTGAATGAACTACTCTATGGGAATGGAGGCTAAGTACCGAGTGGATATGGTAACATGGAAGCTCTCCCTACGTTAGGTCGGGTTTCAATGAACATCTTTCTTATCCCATAACTATGTGCCCACATAGGATATTAGCTAGTGGATCCACCTAAGCTAAAATATTACCGGTCCTACCTTAGTCAAGTATACCAACCCTTACGATGTCGGATAGTACATCGGATTCCCTGTTAAGCTCACATGGTCTATGCCGGTTAAAGCTTATTCCCATCATTTGAGATATGTGGTATGGTTACTTGAGAAGTTCTATGACGTGTGGGTGGTAGTATGGGATGCCATCCATGCATTGTACGAGTAGGCTTTGAGAGGGCTATGGTGTGATTCTCCAATGTCTTAATGTCTAATGAATGAATGTGCCCCTAATGAAGCTAATGGGAATGTTGACTTAAATGCTTAATGTAATGATGCATGCTTTACTTGGATTGTATTATGAGTTACTTTCCTTGTCATGACTTATGAAATGTGAATGTTCCTTATGCATGAATATTGGCTAAAGATGAGAAGGAAGAATGGTAAGTTCATCTAAGGTGGCCTCAAAGAGGTACTTAGTAGGAATAGTAGTATACGATGCTATTCTTACACTGCACAAGTATAACTTAGGGTTATCTAAGGTGATGGTCCTAATGTGATGTAATGGCTTATATGTTGATTATGTTTGTATCTTATGCCTTTTGTACTAAAGTTCATGATGTATCTCAAAATTGGAATAATGCATGATTTTCAACCAAATGTCAATTTTAAGCATGATTTTTTCATGGCTATCATACTTAGTACATTTCTGTGTGCTAACCCATATTTCTTCTATTTTTACTACAAAGTGTAGGTTCCAGCATTTGAGGTGATTCCTTCTAGTTCAAGCTTGAGTTGACTATTCATCAATTTTGTGGTATGCCCTCATGGATCCAAGGACAAGTGTTATGTTGATGTTTCATTCCTTTTATGTACTAGATGCTTTATAGACTTTCTATTGTAAGGGTTGTGACCCTATTACTTTGAGACTTCAAGTTGTATTAGATGGCCATGTGAGACTATGTCTAGACTTTCGCTGTTTTAAATGAAGTTTTTCAATAGTATGGATTTAAAGAAAAGTTTTAAACTTCCCCAAGCGATCTTCCATGCACGGGAACCTCTCCTTGCCATCAATACAAGCTCAAGAACCTCCATCCTTGTGAACAATCCTTCAATAATTTGAAGTCCCCAAACTTGGTTGTGAGTGAATGGCCTTGAGGAAATCTGAATTTGATCACTCTCCCCTTCTTGAAAATGATTCTTCCTCGAATCCAAACCTTGCAAAACCATAGGGAAAGAAAATAATAACAAGTTCCTCATGACATGAGGGTTAGCGTTAGCAATAACTATTCTATCACCATACCAAGAATGCAAAAATTTAACATATAACCAAGCATGGAAATGATCAACAAAAGGTTTGTAACCCATCAAAACAAGAGATACTTGGCTACTTAAGAAACTTTGACAAAGGGGTAGAGTGAAGGAACCAATACACTTAAGCAACAACACATGTAAACCCTCATTGGTTCAACATTTCAACAAGCACAATTCCCTGTTTAAGTCAAGTAGCACATGAACACTCTCATACCGAATTGCCAAGGCATAAGCAATGCTAACCCAAATAAAGACTCCATCCAATGCACTAGCTAACTTCAAGAATGTAATTATCCCCAATTCATGAGCCGGGTCAAGTACAAAAGTATCCCCCACAGTAGTTGGCAAACATACCTCATTCAAGCACATAGGATCAAGTAATAACACCAAGTAAGAATCATACAAATGAAAGAAAGTGTTACTACCATACTCATCAAAATTTAGATCAATCAAATGGGAAGGGATTACATAGCATTGAGTCAAGGAGACTCCCATTTGCTCTATTGATACCACTATTAACATAAAATACACTACCCACACAAGCATGAGTATCATCATATGTAAACAGGTAATAGAGAAAGGTGTCTCGAAAATCAACCTCCTCTAAGGTATTTTCATAAGTATGACTACAAATAGGCTCAAAATCATTGGTCATACCATTAAGAATTGAAACACACCAAGAATAAGAGGTAATGGTAAAACAAATACCACCTTCCTTCTCATCACAATCCTTCCCCACAAGAGTACTCTTATCTTCAAGAAGAGATTTCCATCTTTGGTAGGAAAATCTTCACACCATAGTGGGTTACTATAAAAAGTATAGCTATCAAGAACTACATTATTCTCATGATTCACACCACTAGGAACTTCATTAGGAGTGATTTCATCATCTTCAACCAAGATATTATACTTAAAGAGGGAATGATCAACCACCAGGGGAGAATTAAAACATGTAAATTCACCCTAAAAAAGACACATATAACTTTTCGAAGCATTTTCAAGCACATGAACTCTATGAGAAAAATAAGCAATCGGATCTTCCATAAAAGATATGCTCAAACAGTCACTCCTATTCAAATGATCAACATTTTTATCAGTGTCACTAAATTAAGGTTCCTCAATTAGTGAATTACACTCAAATGTAAGTTGATCAACACAATTATCACATCATAATGAACTATCCCTCAATGCACATGTGTAATCACTAGGTGGACAAAAATTGATCTTACTAGAAGAATCAATTCCGCAATCAATTGGATCAACTAGTTTATCCACACTCTCAACATGTACATTATCAACACATGGTAAAGAAACATTAGGCTCACATAAAGACAAGCTATCATTTACACTTTGTTCATTTGCAATGGTAAAAGTGTTAAGTTTAGCTATTGTACCTTGACGCATCAAGAATGATCTTCTTTACATCGGAATGACACTCCCTTAAGAATGTTGGGACGCCTCAAAAGTGCATCCATCACACCTTCAACTGTAGGCTCTTTGTTGGGAACTTGTGTTCCTCCATTCATCATGCTTGTACCTACATAAGAATCCTTACAAAGTGAAGGATAAACAAAAAGGTTAGATTGAGATTGTGGCAACTGTCTCACTTCACTCCACTCAACCTCTCCTTTTTCCACTCTAAGATTGCCACCTCGCTCTCCCTTACTCCTCTCAATCTTTTGTCTCTCATTTTTCACCTTAGGAGGAGGAAATAGATGTGTTCCCCATTAATCCACAACATACTTGGACCATTTTTGCTTGTTTGGAACCCTATGTTTGGTAAACTAATTGGCTCCCAAACACAAGTGACAAAAGTCCATGGGTATTAAACCTCCTCATAGTATTCAACGCGTGTGAAAGAGACCTTTACAGCTTCGATAAACTTACATCCCTCCATGGTGTATGGATAACACCTTGATATTCGGGGTAGTCTCAAGTACGCTACCATAGATGGAGTGATGTAGTTACGATTGCACAATCATCGAGAACAATATCAAACCCCAAAGCTCCACAACTGTCAAGCTTTATCCTAAGAAATTGTCTTCTTGGGTCAACATGATAAAGCTTTGTGTACCACTTTGGAACATACTTGAACCTCATAAGCCATTTCAATTCTTCCCATGTCAAAGGGTTGGCATTTCCATCGAGTTTTTGAAGCCATCCCGCATGTTTCCACCAACTCAATGCAAGACCTTTAAAGTGTTCAAGGGCATACATGGATTGCTCAACATCATCCAAATCATGGTTTTGGATTTTCTTCTCACAATGCCACTCCCAATCAAGAAACCCCTCGGGATCACAGTTTCCTTAAAAAATAGTAAGACTAACCCTTTTGATACTGAGACCCCTAACACATCCACCAAATCTGTATTGGTTCCTATATCTATCCTGACAAGTGTACATTAACATGAGAAGTATAGGATGTAGTATCCTTAGACATTAGATATGGACACTCTCTTCATCCCATCACATGACTTTTACTTGAATTAGTGTAATCATACACACCACTTTGACTAGGGCGAGGATTACCACAAGACAAAGAATATGAATCTTCATAAGCCTCTATCAATGGGTCCTAGTTAGATGAATGAACTTCTGCCCAAAAATTGGACAAAATTTAATATTTAAACAGGCACAACAAAATATGCAAGGAAATGATATATAGTTCATCATCAAAGGCTTTGAAAGGTCTTTCAGGACAAGAAATTACCTCCTAAATGAAATCCCTACAACCTTTTGATGATCCCACTGTGTATCCCAACTAAATCCTGTCAAATAGCCAATGAAACAAGAGATCCCTAGCTCAATTATTGAGTTTTAAAATGTTGATCAAGAGCTGAAATGTGAGCCTAGGCTTTCCTTAAAAGACCTTTCAAGTGCTCTTCGTGAACGGGACCTAGTTGATAATTGCAGAAGGTCGGGCCCCCAAGGCTTCAAGATACACAGTTGAGTGAGATTTTTACTTTTTTTTTTTACCATTTGCAGAGATTGTAATTGGAAGAACGAGATTTGACTTAAATGACGATTAAGAATGAGAGTATAATGTATTCCATCATAAGAATACATATAGGCAAATCTATGTATAAAAGGTCTTCTGGCTATCTAGTAGGGAAGGCCTTACCTTACAAAAATATTAGCTTTGTCGTACCTTATTCTAATGCTAGGATTTTATATTTTATCTAATTGATAGGCACCATCTGCTATCATAGGGATATATCTCCGGTTGTGATACGTATGAGCTTCATTAGACCTAGCAACATGTTTGGCTAAGACATCAACAACTTGATTGGTCTCGCTATAATAACAATTGATTGATGTCGCAATTCATATTGCAATGCCTGTAAGATGTCTTAAAGAAAAACTCTGTGCTTCAGGTTGGGAATTTGTCCATTCTATATCATATCTACCCCAAGTTGTGAGTCCAATTCAAGGGAACAATTGTGAAATCTATTAGGAAAACATGGACAAGCACAAAAATATATATGGTAAAAGTAATGGAAATAAAATGGGAAAATAGTGACACCAAGAATTTTACGTGGAAACCCTTCTAAATAAGGGAAAAACCACTGGCCAAGAGGAGCAGTTAATATCACTATAGTAAGGAATTTTACACTGTGTAGTTACGAATACAATACTCAAAGTGACTACTACACACTCAAAAGGAATAACACTCTTTTGATTTCCACCTTACTAAAATATCGCTCACCCTCTATTTTTCTTCACAGACTATTTTTCTTGTATAGTCTATGGAATACCTCACTTTGCTCTCAAATTGGTTTTTTCTTTCTAACTTGGCGTATTCTACAACTGAGCAAGAATGCTCTATTCATAGAAGGAGAAAACCATGCCTATGTCACTAATGACATAGACAAATGTAACAAATTTCAAAGGTAGGTTGGAAATCTTACCAAATTGTCAACCACTAAATCTTTTATTTTCAACTCTTATCACTATTCCTTTTTAACAATTATTTGTAGCAATTGAGTAGCAAAAGTTGACAAAAAAATATGGGATGGACTCCACAAATCTCCCCCTCCAGTCCCATTTACCATAAAGAGGTATCTTCATCTTCTTTAGAGAGAGCTCATACCGACAAGTTCTTTGCATAACTCGAACTTGTATTTTAGTATCGTCTTGGTCAGCATATCTGCATGATTTTCACTTTTGTGGATCTTTTTTATGTGAAATGATTCACTCTCCACTTCCTCACGAATCTAATGATATCTGACGTCGATGTGTTTTGTCCTTCCATGGTACATTGAGTTCTTGCTCAAGTCTATTGCACTCTGGCTGTCATAATAGACAATATACTCCATCTGATGCAAACTAAGCTCTTGAAGAAATCAATTTAGTCATATCATCTCCTTGCTGATTTCAGTAGCTGTAATATACTCAACTTCAATTATAGATAGTGCAACACACTTTTGCAACTTTGACTGCCATGATATAGCTCCCCCTGAAAAAGTAAACAGATATCCAGTAGTGGATTTTCTGTTATCAAGGTCACATACCATATCAGCAACTGTATAGCCCTTCAAGATTGGATCTGATGCTCCAAAATACAAGCATTCATCTGAGCTTCCTCTAAGATACCTGAGTATCCACTTCACAGCTTCCCAATGCTCTTTTCTCAGATTGTCGAGAAATCTTCTGACAATACCAACTACGTGAGCAATATCAGGTCTAGTGCATACCATTGCATACATTAGACTTCCGACAATGGAGGAATATGGAACTTTGGCCATGCTTTCTTTTTCCTCCATAGTTGTAGGACACATCTTCTTGCTCAACTTCATATGACCAGCAAGAGGTGTGCTAACAGACTTAGCATTCTTCTTATTGAAGCGCTCTAGTACACGTTCAATGTACTTCTTCTGTGACAAATAAATCTTCCTTTCATCTCGGTGACGAGTAATTCTCACGCCTAAATGTTTTTTGGCATGATCCAAGTGTTTCATAGAAAAAGACTTACGCAACTCTTTCTTCAACTCGTCAATCTTAGAAGTACTCTTGCCCAGAATCAACATATCATCCACATACAACAAGGGGATGATAAAATCATTGTTAGAATTTTTTTGTACAAATACACAATGATCTGAAGAAGTCTTCTTATAGCCTTGCTCCCCCATAACAGATTCAAACTTGTTGTACCACTGTCTAGGAGCTTGCTTTAAGCCATAAAGACTCTTTCTGAGTTTGCACACAAAATTTTCTTTACCTTCTACTTTGAAGCCCTCAGGTTGTTCCATATAAATCTATTCTTCTAGGTCACCGTGAAGGAAAGTCGTCTTCACATCCATCTGCTCAATCTCTAAATTAAGACTAGCAACCAAACCCAGAACTGTATGAATCGAGGACATTTTCACAACAGGAGAAAATATTTCATCAAAGTCAATACCCTTCCTTTGACCAAATCCCTTAACAATCAATCTAGCCTTGTACCTAGGCTTCAAGTTATGTTCTTCAACTTTAACTTTGAACACCCACTTGTTCTTCAAAGCTCTCATGCCCTTGGGCAATATCACCAACTCATAATTGTGGTTCTCATGCAGAGACTTCATCTCATCTTGCATGGCTTCAATCCATTGATCCTTGTGCTCATCTTTCATGGCCTCCTCATAAAATTCAGGTTCTCCCCCATCAGTGAGTAACACATACTCATTGGGTGAATAACGAGAGGAAAGAACCCGTTGTCTTGTGGACCTCCTAAGTGGAATATTTGATTCGTCCACAACTTCATGAGTAGAAGGATCGTCAATAACAATATCATTGTTATTATCAACATCAACATGTTGATTCGATACAGGATTTTGGGCGTCACCATGATTATCAAGCCCAATAGCATCATGCATACTTGGGTGAGGAACCTCATCTAGATGAACTATGCCATCAAAACTTGAAGATTCTAGCTTCTCTGCTTTGTCAATATCTTCAATTGTTTGATTCTCCATGAAAATAATATCACGGCTTCTCACGAGTTTCTTCTTAATTGGATCATATAGCCTGTAACCAAATTCATCAAGGCCATATCCAATGAAGATGCACTTCCTTGTCTTGGCATCTAACTTTGACCTCTCATCTTTCGGCACATGTACAAAAGCTTTGCAACCAAATACTCTCAAATGGTCATAGGAAACATCATTTCCATACCAAACACTATTTGGTACATCACTTTGCAAAGAAACAACATAAGATAGATTAATAACATGTGCAGTGGTCAATAAAGCCTCACCCCAGAATGTGTTTGGCAACTTTGCTTCAGAAATGTCACGACCCGAGGGCACCCCCTAGTCGTAACTGGCGTACTCGACCTCTCGGAGGTCTAATACAAGCCTCTTAGCATTCATTCATCGCATAACACTAAAAACATAATGAATTTAAAACTTCTTTACCAAGAAAACATTTAAATAAAAAAAATAGCAAGCGGAAGACTTTCTAGACTTTATACATGATGTCTCAAACCATCTAATACTTTAGAGTACAAAATTCGGGACTAATCCCGTACACAACTTAAACAATACTAAAAAGACAT
>JAJOOR010021380.1:0-30293 GCA_036250505.1 Solanum acaule | reverse complement strand
ATATATATATATATATATATATATATATATATATATTATTCAGATTTTCAAATCCTTAAATAAAGTATTTATGTTTGTTTCAAAAGTTCTTATAAGCTCATGTTTTAAAAGATTCCACATATGGGTTATAACCTACAATGTAGTAGTAAGTCAATTAGAGGGTTCACTCAGGACCAACAACAGTTTTATGTCCCAGCCACACCCAAGGTGTAGGCTCAGAGCGTGACACTATTTTCATTAGCTTATCGTGTAGATATATATGTCATGGGTTTGATTAATAGGGGTTGTTGTTTAATTCAAGGATACTATTGCATATGTTAGGGGTTGGGATGTTATGGATTGAGACTAAGTTATGATTGTCTGGAGAGCCTAAACAACCTCCCGAGGGGTCTTTCTAGTAGCCTGAATGTCCATGGTTGTCAGTGAATACGTAGGAAAATCTAGAGTTATGGTGCTGAAGAGAAACCATGTAACACCCTAGAATTTTTTTTGAACTAAGACTCGAACCATCCTTCATGGTGAATAAGTTTTTACAAAGAAATTTAAAATTTCTTAAGTATTAAGGTCAGGTCACTAGATATAGCACCTTGAGTTCTAAAAAGAACTAAACTGGAAATAGCAAAATCTGAAATTTTGCAAGTTATGCTTAAGTTATGAGTTTTGGGTCAACTTCAAATGCTCATAACTCTTAGTACAAGATGATTTAGGTGTTCCATAAGATGGAAAATGAAAGTTCTTTGAATTATATTTCCAACGCCACCGAGTTTGCTAAGTTTCATGTTTGGATGAGTGAGATATGCCCTTTTGAAGTTAAACTGTCCAGTTAAGGAAAGTTACCTGAAAATAGTGAGGGGTATTTTTGTCTTTTTCTTACAAAATTAGATTTAATTTGTTTTTAGTAAGGTTTTAACGGTCTAATTCTATTAGTTTCAGTTTTATAATCCTAATATACGCCTAGGGTTTTAGTTGAGAGTTCAAGAAGAGAAAAGAGGAGAAAAAAGGAAAGGATAAAGGCGTTTGTCGAGGTTCTTGAGTTTTGTTGCGGATTTTCGCCATGGGTTTGATCCCTAAGAGGTATGTAAGCCTCCATAGTGTTGGGTTCGTTCACCCACACTCCAATCATGAGTTTCTTTTGCGAATCTATCCATAAATATTGAGCAATTTAATTTCTTGATGAGTTTTTGAAGTGTTCTTGAAATTTCCTTATCGATTAAGTTTTGATGTAAGATTCTACTTGGGTTAACTTCAAACAATCATATATATTATGATATAAAGAGTTACATGATCCATAACCTATTAAATTAAAGGTATTTGAATCTACTTTGCAACGGCTGTAATTTCGCGTCAATCCAATTTCTCAGTAAAAAGTTATGACTATTTTAGTAACCTATACAGTGTTGTTACGAATTTAGCCAACAGGGAAACATTAAAAAGGGTTGTTTTTATGTTTTTACCTCCAAGAAAACCCTAAATGAATTTCTTGACTAATAAAAGGCTTTAAAAAAAATCAGATTTTCATCTTTAAATCCACCATTCTCTTCTCTCTCAAACCCTAAGGAAAAATCAAAGTAGAAAACTCCATTCAAGATTCTTTCAATCTTTTTCAAGATTCTTCTTCAAGGTAAGTCTTTCTCTAAGAATTCCATTTTTTTCAACTCAAAATCCTCCATACAATTATGAATTACTAATGAAAATCATAATTCTTGGCCATAGAGATTTCAAGAATATCAAGAAAGGTTTTCATGATCGTTTACCTTCAAGCCAGGGTTTCAAGGCTTTTAATCAAGTTTTTCTTCAAGATTAATCAAGAACCTTGTTCTTCTAGGTATGTAAGGCTATCATAGTGTTGGACTAGTTCGTCCTCACGCCCTACATCTACTTTCAGATCAGTAAAAGTGTTACCAAGGATACTTTCCCAAGATTTGAGTATTCTTGAGATAAGTTGATTTTGAGTTCTTGAGTTCATGTTTCTTTTAAAAGTTCTATTCCTAATTATCGAATTGTTATATTGTTATTGAGATCCTTCATATCATGAATCATAACTCTTGAATTCATAATTCAAATTCAAGAAAGAGTTAAGAGTAGAGTACAAGAAAGTCTTTGAGTTCAATTGTGAATCCTTTGAGATCAACTGTCGATTTGAGCTAAGTTTTGAGAAAGTAAGTATGAGAATGAGAAGAGTCGTATACCTGAGTTCCATATTGTTATTTAGACCCTTGAGTCGACTCGTTCATGCCCATAAATTCTGCATTGAACTCCATCAGTTTAGTATCTTTGAGAGGAGTAGTATCTTCAAGTTCTAAGTCTTGAGTATTGAGTTCCTAGTTGTTTTGGGATTTATTTTCCTAATCATGGGGCTACTACATGTTATCCATGAAGGTCCTTGAGTTGAGTAGTTCATGCCCATAATTTCGAATGAATCCTATGAGTCGAGCAGTCTTGAGACGAGAGGTATCATTGAGTCCTTGAGTTGAGTAGTTCATGCCCATAATTCCGCATGAACCCTCCGAGCCGAGCATTCTTGAAATGAGTAGTATCATTGAAGTTCTTGAGTTCCAAGTATTGAGTTCTATATATGGTTATTGAAAACCTTGAATTGAGTCGTTCACATCCATAATTCGGCATGAACCCTATGTTAAAAAGTCTTTTGCAAATGCTTTAAACTTGTTTTAAGACTTACATTTTTAGTTGAGTAAAGAGTAAAGAGTGAAGTTATTTTCTTCAAAAGAGTATATGGGGACTATGTATTCCAAAATAGTAAATATTTTCACATTTAAATAAGAAAAGAAACTCCGATTTCCAAAAGAGCCTTTGAGCTAGTTTTTCAGTAAAGAGTAAATGTTTTCACATTTAAACAAGAAAGGAAACACCAATTTCTAACACAGCCTTTGAACTAGTTTTTCAGTAAAGAGTAAATGCTTTCATATTTAAGCAAGAGAGGAAACACTTATTTCCTAGAGAGCCTTTGGGCTAGTTTTTGAGTAATTATCTCAAACCAAAGAAAGAGTTATGTTTTTAAACATATGAGCTAGTTATATTTTGGGAGTAGTATTGAGCACCGATATGGGGGAGAGTTCAGACAACTCACAGCCCCCCATAAACCATGTAACCAACGTGGGTTTAAAAGGGTCATACTTTTTAGATGATTCCTTAATGCTTTTTATCATATACTAGTGGATCCACTTAGTTGAGAAGTTCTATACCCCGGCAAAGTATAAGACAGTTCGGGCAGCGTGTGCAAGATGTTGTATCATCACATAACTAATAGTGATGGTTGTCAGTTATAGAAACTCCCACAGAGTTATATTGTATTTTTATATATACAAACTGAGTTATTATTGTATTCTTCAATACATTGAGTTTCTATCTAGTGTTTTAAAAGTTTTCCATATATATTACATCTTTTACTGTTGCTTTATCCTTGAGTATCATGAGTTGAGTACCTTTGAGTTGAGTATCTTATTCTTGATTTGAGTTGAGTTGAGTGAGTGCATAAGAGGTAAGTATGTTTCCTTTTTATCAAGTTCAAGCCTATGTTTATGATTTAGAATTCCCCTTACATGCTCGTACATTCCACGTACTGAGCCATTTGGCATGCATCATTTCATGATGCAGATACATGTATTCAGGATTATCAACAAGCGTTCGTTGAGGTCATGTGATATTCTAGTCAGCTTTGGTGAGCCTTCTTATATTGCGGAGGACTTCACCTTTATCTTACAGTTAGTAGTTTTGAGATGTTGTGGGTCTTGTCCCGATATCCTTCTGTAATAGTAAAGGCTTCATAGATAGACAGAGTTGAGTAGTTTATGTATTTACTTTTATTTTGAGTATTGTACAGACTTTTAAAAAGGTTGAGTATTCGAGTTTATTGAATTTATTTGAGTTTTAAGCTTTTGTATGCTTTAGTTAGTCTTCCGCTTGTAGCTAGCCAGGATGAGGGTTCGCTTGGGGACCATCAATGGTTCTCAAGTGCCGGCCACGTCCGGGGTGTAGGTTCGGGTCGTGATAGAAAATTATTAGAGAGAGGCGAGAAAAACATTGTATAATTGAAATCAAGGCTTCAGAATAAGTAATTCTAGCCTTTAATATTTTTCTGGCACATACTATATTGTTACAAATTTTAACCACCAACAAGGTTCCTAATACAATTTTCTTTGATTGCAACAAATTTTCTAAGTATGAAAATATACTGCAATCATTAAAAAAAAATCAATAATAACTTTATTCATCAAGATTGTGAATATAAATTTGTTGATTCCTTGATTCTTCTCTCGTAAGATTTCTTCTTGATTCGAAGACCGTTAGTGACGTATTTCTCAAAATATGGATGATTTGGACTTGATCTCCATGTAAGGAGGATTTTGTGGAGCTTCTTGAAATATTTGGGTATCAGTAAGAGTGTAACATATTTTTATCTCTCTGTGAATATCCCAAGAGTTTAAGGTATATTCGAACTACATAATACTCTTTATATATAAGCTAGGGTTTAGGGTGTAGTAGTCACTAAGAATCCTAACTGTAATTGAATACATCTTGTAGAGTCCAAACTAGAATTCAACACGTCTTGTAAAATTTGAAAAATTTTAATGTCTACAAATGCCCTCTACTTCATGGCTTGTCGGAGTGTAGACTTGATGAGACTCAACGATGAGACTTGAAATACTCATAAAAATGAAGCTTCCACTTTTGTGATTTTGTAGCTTCATATTTGCCTATTTCATTTATGAGAGATGAGATGAAGGACGGATTTGGTCTCACTAGGCGTGTCAATTTGTTTGCAACATATTTTAATATGATGGAAAATAAATTACAATCTATATAAACAAGAATGTTTTATTGATAAATAATGTGAGTACAATTTTGCTCTTTCTTGACTCTTCTCTCTAAATCTCTCCGTGATTCGAGGGTTGTTAGTAGCGTATTTCTTGAAATAGGAGGCCACATCTTGATCTCTTTATGAATATCTCATGAATTTATGGATTTTTTGAGATGTCTCTACAAGGGAATATATTACCCTTCATATAGAAGGAATATATTATCCTTTATATAGACATGAGTTGGGGTTTAGGGTAGAGTAGTCTCCAAAAATTCTAACTGAAATAGAACTCGTCTTGCAGAGTCCTACAAAATTTCGATGTCTACAATTTTCAAAGGTTTAAATTAAGTATAATATACATAAATCTCATAGTGTTAAGAGCTAATTACACTATTTCCCTTCTCTTTTTCAAATTACAAAAATTCCTAAGAATTTATGAATTTCGGATATATCACCGTTGTAGCAGGATAGTGGCCGCTGTGGCGAACGAGACGAAACTTAAAAATCGTAAGTACAAGACGAGTGCACACTGTTTCGAAAATACCGTTGTGGCGGGATTTTGGGCCGCTCTGGCGCCGCCAATACAACGGGATGACGGCCGCTGTAGCGGGACAGGCGCGAATTAAGTTGTTAATAAAACCCCTAAACGACCTTATTTGGCACTTTTTGACTTTTCGAGCTAAGGAACGACCCCAGACGATTTCTACTTATTTTCACCATTCTTGAGGCTAAAGGTCTTTTAACTCCCCGAATCCATTTTTTGATCTGTAGAATGTAATAGAATGGGTCAATGTTGATGGGGAAGGGTTTTGATCTTGAATCTATGGTGGAAACAACCCTAAATTGGATGATTGGAATCATGGGTTGATCTAGGGTTTGTTAGAATTGTTAGTAATCTGGGTAATTAATACTTGTCTATTCATTTCCGTATTATATTGATTGTTTGTAGACTAAGAACAAGCGGAACGAATCCGGAAAGGGAAGAATCAAGTTTCTTAGGGTTTCAAGCTTGTTTTGAGGTAGGTGATGGTTGTGATTCTATGATTGTGTGATGTATTCTTGTTATGCCTTCATTATGATGCATGTATGTATGCGAATGTTGCATTGTTGAATCACACTAGTTGTAAATGAGATAGATGAATGAGGATTGCCATGAAATCCTGATGTAAATGTATGATCTTGATGATGTACTTGTGATTGTGATTGTGGTGTGTGATTGGGATCGATTGCCCGTTCCGGCATAACTAACTTAGATCGATTGCCATGTTCCGACATAAATATGGGATCGGTTGCCACATTCCGACATAACATTGTGATCGGATACCACGTTCTGGTGCACTAATAATTTGGGTTTGGGTTCCATGAGAGGACCAACTACTTGTGATAAATGTGTAATTGTTGAAGCATGTGATATCCAATATTGTATATGTTTGATATATATTGCATGATTATATTGTTGCTATTAACTTGGTTATGTTGCACTAGTGGGATAGCCACGTTATCCTACTAGTACACTATGGTTGTGTACTGATTTTGCACTTGCTCTTATATTTGTTGAGTACAGGGCATCTTCAAGCAGCTATTGACAGACCTCACTTAGGAGATTAAAGATCGCCGCATCGAATTCAAGCGGCTATTGACAGACCTCATTTAGTAGATTAAACATCGTCTCATCGAATTCAAGGGTGAGCCAAATCTTCCGAGCTGCCATGGAATTCTCTTTCGTCTATGTCTACTATTTTCGGACTTAGACATTTGTTTTAGCTAGATGATTAGTTCATTAGTTGGGGCTGTGATCCTTCCTGTTTTAGACTTGTTATTTCATACTTGTTTTGGTATATTGACTTTCAGGTTCTAGATGATTTCTTTCGCATTTGTTTAGTTTAGTTCTTTAGATTTTTTGTTGAAGTTTATGAGAACTTCATTGATGAGTTATTAATTTGTTTTAGTCGTTTAAATGCCTTAGTTTTTGGTTTAGTTGCTCGTTTGAAGTTGTAGTAGTGGTTCTCCCACCGAAGGGCTAGTGTGGGTGCCAATCATGACGGTTCAGGGTCATGACAAAGTTGGTATCAGATCCTAGGTTCATTGATCTCGATGTACCAAAACGAGTCTAATAGAGTCTCGCAAAACGGTACGGGGACGCCTTTACTTTTCTTCAAGAGGCTATAGGACTTTAGGAAATTTCTATATTTTCTCTTGTCTCCTTTTGTGCTATATCTTGATTCCAATTAGTATCTGTCGATTCAAATTGGTATCTAACCTCTTTCACTCTTCTGTCCGCAGATGGTTAATACTAGGTATAACGGTGTTAGACCCATAGCTCATTTCAATGCTCCAGCTGAGGAATCCGCAGCAAGAGGTCGCGGTTGAGGCAGAGGTAGAGGAAGAGCTTGAGGTAGAGGCTGTGGGAGAGTAGCGCCTGCTGTGAAGAAGGTGCCGGTTGAGAACGTGCCGGTAACCCTCTTGCACATAATGAAGAGATGAAGGAGAATGTTGATGTTGAGGACGTTGAGGAGATTGAACAAGAAGAAAAGGTGCAGGCTGGAAATGCAGGTGTTCCTCTTTTGGATCCAGTGTTAGCTCAACAGATCATGTCGTTCTTGAAAGGGTTGGCTGGTCCTGGAATGCTTCCGTCTGGCCAAGCAACTCAAGCTCCCGCTAATCCCCCTGTTGCTATCATTGCGCCCAAGATGGGCGAAACTGGAGGTAATGATGCTTTCTTTCGGCCTTTGTTGGGTACGGTGATGACAGGAAATAAGCATGACATGTTGACAAAGTTTCTGAAGCTTAAGCCTCCGGTATTTCTTGGTTCTGAGACTGAAGATGCTTATGAGTTTATCTTAGACTGTTATGAGAGGCTGTATAAATTGGGTATCGTTCACCAACATGGGGTTGAGTTCGTGTCCTTCCAACTTCAAGGTGAGGCCAAGCAATGGTGGAGAGCTTATATGGAGTGTAGATCCTCTACTTTACCTCCACTTATTTGGACCCAATTTCGTGCTTTGTTTCTAGAAAAAGTATGTGCCTAGAACTTTGAGGGATCGCAAAAAGGATGAGTTTATGGCCTTAGAGCAAGGTGATATGTATGTGGCTACTTATGAGGCCAAGTTCCATGCTTTATCTAGATATGCTACGCAGCTGGTTACTATTGAAGAGGAGAGGATTCGATTATTTATTAGAGCTTTGAATTCTGAGTTGCAAGTATTATCTGTTCATATGACTTTTGCAGGGAGGAGTTTTAATGAGGTGACAGACTATGTTAAGAAAGTGGAGGGGGTTAGGTGAGACGGTCAAGCCAAGGCGTTGGCAAAAACGGCCAAGAACTCGGGTAACTTTCAAGGTTCTTATGCTAAGGGATCCGGAAGGCTAACGCTTGCGGCCAAGCCAATTCAGTCCGCCATGCCCGCCTCTACAAGTAATTATTCGGGAACTCCAACTTATAATTTTCAGGATAGCCAGGGAGTCGTGCCTTCGATGGGCAGCAGGCCATCCTTTGATCATATATGTTATAACAGTGGAGAACTTTGACATATGAGGAGAGATTGTCCCCATCCACATGTGTTAGATTCTGCGTAGCAGAGTCTAGAGCAGTGGTACCCGCGGGGAATGATAATATTGGTCAAGGGCGTCCACAAAGTGGGCGAGGAGGTAATCAGCGAGGTCGCAGAGGTAGAAGAAATGGTAATGGTAATGCGGGCAGAGGTATTGTGCAACCAGGCAGGGAGGTGATTCGTCAAGATGATAGGACTCAGTGTTACGCCTTTTCGGACAAGAATGAGGCGGAGTCATCTAACGCAGTGATCACAGGTACTATTCTTGTCTGGGACCGGATGGCTAATGTGTTATTTGATTCGGGTTCTTCTATTCTTATGTATCAGTGCTATTTGCCTCTGAGTTTGATATGATTTGTGATGTACTTGATACCCCTGTCCATGTTTCTACCCTAGTTGGAGAGTCAGTCATAGTCACTAATGTCTATCGTTCTTGTCCTATTTTGTTTATGGGTTTTCAGACTTGGGTTGATTTGGTGATATTGGATATGGTTGATTTTGATATTATCTTAGGCATGACTTAGTTGTCCCCCTATTATGTCGTATTAAATTGTAATACTAAGTCGGTAACTCTAGAAATTTTGGAAAGGGAAAAATTAGGAGTGGGAAGGGGTGTACAAGCCTAAGCAAGTTAAGATCATATCCTCCATTCAGACTAGGAAACTGGTAGGGTGGGGTTATTTAGCTTATTTGGCTCATATCCGGGATGTTGAGGTTGAGTCTCCATCTATTGAGTCTATTCCTGTGGTGTTAGAATTTAGAGAAGTATTCCCAACTGATTTGCCTGGCATGCCTCCGGATAGAGATATAGATTTTTGTATTGATTTGGAACCAGGTACGTGTCCCATTTTTATCTCTCCGTATCGCATGGCTCTGGCAGAATTATGAGAGCTTAAGGCTCAAATCAAAAAGTTTCTCTATAAGGGATTTATTCGACTTAGTGCTTCTCCATGGGGTGCCCCAATTTTGTTTGTTAAGAAAAATTATGGTAGTATGATAATGTGTAAAGATTTCTGGCAATTGAATAGGGTCACTATTCGAAACAAGTATCCCTTGCCTCGAATAGATGATCTTTTTGACCAATTGCAAGATGCATCAGTCTTTTCTAAAATTGATTTAAGGTCTAGTTATCATCAACTAAAAATTTGGCCTGAAGATGTGCCCATGACAGCATTTAGGACTCGCTATGGGCACTATGAATTCCTAGTTATGTCCTTTGGGTTGACTAATGCGCTTGCAACTTTTATGAGTTGATGAATGGGGTGTTCAAACCATTTCTTGATTCGTTTGTGATAGTTTTCATTGATGATATTTTGGTTTATTCGAAAAGTGAGGAAGAGCATGTCGACCATCTTCGTAGTGTTCTGGGTGTTCTTGGGAAACAAAGGTTGTATGCTAAATTTTCTAAGTGTGAATTTTGGCTGAATTCTGTTACATTTTTGGGGCATGTAGTTTCGAAAGAAGGGGTAATGGTAGATCCTCAAAAGATTGAGGCGGTTAAAAATTGGGTTCAGCCTAGCTCTGTGATGGAAGTTAGGAGTTTTGTGGGGCTCGCTAGCTACTACCGTCGGTTTGTGAAGAATTTTGCTTCTATTTCCACACACTTGACTAATTTGACTAAGAAGGAGATACCATTTGAATGGACTGAAAAATGTGATGAGAGCTTTCAAAAGCTCAAGACTCTTTTGACTACCACACATATCCTAGCATTACCGGTGGAAGGTAAGGATTTTATAGTTTATTGTGATGCTTCTCATTTTGGATTGGGCGATGTATTAATGTAATATAAGAATGTTATAGCCTATGCGTCATGCCAATTGAAGGTGCATGAGAGAAATTATCCAACCCATGATTTGGTGTTGGCAGCGGTAGTATTTACTCTTAAGAATTGGCGTCATTATCTTTATGGTGTTAAGTGTGAAGTGTTTACTAATCATCGTAGTTTGCAGCATGTGTTCACTCAAAAGGATCTAAATTTGAGACAGTGAAGATGGATGGAGTTACTTAAGGATTATGATGTGACCATTCAATACCATCCGGGCAAGGTCAATGTTGTGGTAGACGCTTTGAGAAGAAAAGCGGTAATTATGGGTAGCTTAGCTTACTTGAGTGTAACCAAGCGACCATTGGCTAGGGAAATCCAGGTGTTAGAGTCTAAGTTCGTTCAATTGGGCATCTCTAAAAGAGGCGGGGTGTTAGCTAGCATTGAAGCTAAGGCCACATTCATTGAGGAGATCAAGGCCAAACAATTTAAGGATGAAAATTTGAAAAAACTCAAGGAGAAGATGTCGAATGGTAAGGCACAAGAGGCCACTCTTGATGCAGATGGTGTACTTAGTGTGAAAGGAAGGATTTGTGTTCCTCAAGTTGATGGCTTGATACAAAAATTATTGGCAGAGTCTTATGGTTCGCGCTATTCTATTCATCCGGGTGTGACCAAGATGTATAGAGATCTGAAACGAATTTATTGGTGGTCGGGCATGAAGAAAGACGTAGCGAAGTTCATGGCTAAGTGTCAAAACTGTCAACAAGTGAAGTATGAACATCAAAGGCCGACAAGTTTACTTCAAAAAATGTCAATTCCGGAATGGAAGTGGGAAAGAATAGCTATGGCTTTTGTGGTTGGCCTACCCAAGACTTTGGGAAAGTTTGATTCCATTTGGGTAGTGGTTGATAGATTGACTAAGTCAACCCATTTTATTCCGGTAAGAATTGATTACAATGCTGAACAATTGGCTAAGATTTATGTGAAGGAGATAGTGAGGTCGCATGGAGTGCCCCTTTCTATCATCTCAAATCGTGGTACCCAATTCACTTCCAAGTTTTGAAGGAAATTGCATGATGAATTGGGCACACAACTCACTTTTAATATATCCTTTCATCCACAGACGAATGGACAATCTGAGAGGACTACTCAAGTGTTGGAAAACATGTTGAGAGCATGTGTGATTGATTTGGGAGGACATTGGGATAAATCCATATCTTTGTGTGAGTTCTCTTATAATAATAGTTATCACTCCAACATTAATATGGTACCGTTCGGGAGGGGATGTAGATCACCCATAGGATGGTTTGAGGCTGGAGATGTGAAACCTTTGGGGGTTGATTTAGTGAAGGATGCTCAAGATAAGGTAAGGAGTATTCAAGTTAAACTTCTAGCAGCCCAGAGTAGACAAAAGAAGTATGTGGATCATAAGGTAAGAGATATGGAAATTCAAATTGGTGAGAATGTTCTTCTCAATGTATCACCCATGAAAGGGGTGATGAAATTTGGTAAGAAAGGTAAGCTAAGTCCTAGATACATTGATCCCTTTGAGGTTCTTGAACGTGTAGGGCCGGTGGCGTATAGATTAGCGTTACCTCCTAATCTATCCGGTGTCCATCCGGTATTTCATGTGTTTATGTTGAAGAGATATCATGGTGACGGAGATTATATCATTAAGTAGGACTCAATTGTGTTGGTCAAAGACTTTCAATATGAGGAAAAACCGATTGCTATTCTTGATTGGGATGTGTGCAAGTTGAGGACCAAGGAGATTAAGTCCGTGAAAGTTCAATGGAAGCATCGTCCAGTTGAAGAAGCTACTTGGAAACCGGGAGGGATATACGAGACAAGCATTCCCAATTGTTCGTCGAATCAGGTACTACTTCGTTCTTCCTTAGCCTACTTTTCCTAAGTTTGGTCACTCAAGGATGAGTGATGGGTAAATTGGTATCTATTGTAACGACTGGGTTCCGTCGTTATAGAAATGCCAACGGGGGGAAAATTGGGGCTAGAAAAACTTTTTCATAGTAATTGAATTTTCCCAACCTTGTCCAGAGTTGGACGAAATCGAAGTAGTTGAGGTGTAGGGAAATCTGATAGCAATCTAGTGATTTAATTTTGTTTTTGATTGCATGATTGGTTAGAAAACTCATTAAGGAATCTGTACGACTTTACGGAATTGAATTTGGATGAGTAGATCTCCGGAAATTGATCTTAGCGTGAAAGGTATTTTTTGAGCGTCATTGGTTAGAGATGTGTTGCGAAATGGGGATTTGGAATTATTCTAAGAAACATTCTGTTTTGTTTTGTGCTACTCTGGCGGGATTGGTACCGCTGTAGCGGGATAGTGGCCGCTATGGTGGACGAGACGGGACTTAAAAATCGTAAGTACAAAACGAGTGCTCACTATTTCGAAAATGCCGCTGTGGCGGGATTTTGGGCCGCTCTGGCGCCGCCGCTACAGCGAGATGACGGCCGCTGTAGAGGGATAGGCGTGAATTAAGTCGTTAATAAAACCCCTAAACAACCTTATTTGGCACTTTTCGACTTTTAGAGCTAAGGAACGACCCCCAGGCGATTTCTACTTGTTTTTCACCATTCTTGAGGATAAAGGTAAGCTTTTAACTCCCCGAATTCATTTTTCGATCCGTAGAACGTAATAGAATGGGTCAATGTTGATGAAGGGTTTTGATCTAGAATCTATGGTGGAAACAACCCTAAATTGGATGATTGGAGTCATGGGTTGATCTAGGGTTTGTTAGAATTGTTAGTAATCCGGGTAATTAATACTTGTCTATTCATTTCCGTATTATATTGATTGTTTGTAGACCAAGAACAAGCGGAACGAATCCAAAAAGGGAAGAATCAAGTTTCTTAGGGTTTCAAGCTTGTTTTGAGGTAGGTGATGGTTGTGATTCTATGATTGTGTGATGTATTCTTGTTATGGCTTCATTATGATGCATGTATATATGCGAATGTTGCATTGTTGAATCACACTAGTTGTAAATGAGATAGATGAATGAGGATTGCCATGAAATCATGATGTAAACGTATGATCTTGATTATGTACTTGTGATTGTGATTGTGGTGTGTGATTGGGATCGGTAGCCACGTTCCGGCATAACTAATTGGGATCGGTTGCCATGTTCCAGCATAAATATGGGATTGGTTGCCACGTTCCGGCATAACATTAGGATCGGGTACCACGTTCCGGTGCACTAACAGTTTGGGTTTGGGTTCCATGAGAGGACCCACTACTTGATATAAATGTGTAATTGTTAAAGCATGTGATATCCAATATTGTATATGTTCGATATATATTGCATGATTATATTGTTGCTATTAACTTGGTTATGTTGCACTAGTGGGATAGCCGTGTGATCCTACCAGTACACTGTGGTTGTGTACTGATAATGCACTTGCTTTTATTTTTGTTGAGTACAGGGAATCTTCAAGCAGACAGACCTCACTTTGGAGATTAAAAATCGTCGCATCCAATTCAAGGGTGAGCCAAATCTTCCGGGCTGCCATGGAATTTTCTTTCGTCTATGTCTACCATATCCGGACTTAGACATTTGTTTTAGCTAGATGATTATTTCATTAGTTGGGGCTGTGGCCCTTCCTATTTTAGACTTGTTATTTCATAGTTGTTTTGATACATTGACTTTTAGGTTCTAGGTGATTTCTTCTGCATTTGTTTAGTTTAGTTCTTTAAATTTCTTGTTGAAGTTTATGAGAACTTCATTGATGAGTTATTAATCTATTTTATTCGTTTAAATACCTTAGTTTTTGGTTTAGTTGCTCGTTTGAAGTTGTAGTAGTGGTTCTCCCATCGGAGGGTTAGTGTGGGTGCCAATCACGACGCTTCGGGGTTGTGACACTTCCTCATCATCCATTAACGATTTTCAATTCTCTATTGATGATCCTCCTTCTTCGTGGACAGCAAGACAATATTTTTGCCCGGAAAAAAGGAGATTGATACAGATTAAGAGACTAAAATAGGCGATGAATTCTCTCGTCTTCCTCATCCTCCATTAACGACTTTCAATTCTCCATTGATGATCCTCCTTATCCATAGAAGACAAGATAATTGATCAAGGTTTTGCCGGAAATTGGGCTGGAAGTTTAAGTGTTCTACTGAATTTGTTGTTTGGTGCCTTGTTCATCCCCGTTTTGCTACGGATGGGATCTAATCTTATTTGGTGTTTCAATTTTTGTTTTCTTAAACATCCAGCCGGTTTTTTCATGTAGTTTTTTTATTTCTAATTTTTGTTTTCGACATTTGAGTTTACTTTATTTTTTCACTTGTGTTTGGTGCAGCCTTGTTGTTCTGGAGGAAGCTACCACTAAGCGTTTCATGGGATGATCTTAAGGCTATCATCGCTCCCGACAGAATAGTTATCCACGTAACTATATTGTATTCCATAAAAATTGAATACAAAATCATCAGCAAATACAAATTTATATTCATATAACAAAAAGTGTTCATGATTGAGTTATGTATGTATTTTACTTTCATAGTGAAAACTAAAAAGTGTATTCAGTGATCAAAATTGTATTGCATGGCTGCTAAATATATTTTTCTTTTATTTGTATTATAAAAATATTACTGATTGCATCCCAATATGATCTAATCATTACATATGAATACGATTTAAGAAAGGATACAAGATTCTGAAAGAAAATAGCATACATAGTGGAAATAATACAATCTTTTGAGAAAGAATACAATATTCTAAAAAAGATAAAAATTGACTGTGAAAGAATTAGGATACATCAACGCTTAAGAAATACTAATCCATTTGGCATACCTATTGGATTGACTACAAACTAAAAAATAAATACAATGTTTTTAATAAAAATACAAATGTTGAGTAAAAGAAAAACAATTGATAAACAAAAATTAATATGAATACAATTTTTGCAACTTTCTTCTCTCACTCTCTCTTTCTTCTTCTTCTTCATCTGCTATGTTTCTTTTTCTGATTTTTTGTTGACCAAAGCCAAATCTGAATCTGTATTCACTTGTGCATTAGTAAAACTCTGTCTCATCATCCAAAAAAATTATAATTACTCGGGAATTTTAAAAAACTTTCATGTCAAAACTTTAAAACAAATTAATGATTCAACAATTAACGAATACTTGATTCTCATATAATGACCGAAACATGTTTTATCACAAAACAAACTAAACATCACACAAAATACATACAACAGATATAACATAATGAATACAAAACCATCAAATAATAAAACATGAATACAATCTGAAATAGCATCACTAATTCTTAAAAAATGAATACAACTATATAATGTAAATATGTATTTTTAATTGACTAGATACAAACAACACTCTTACAATGTCCACAACTAGAAAAGGATACATAGATATGATGAGTCCAAGTATGTGGGTTTATTATCAAAACTAACAGAATGTCCACAAATACAAAAATAAATAAAAAAATAAGGAATACAATATCTATACTAACAAACACACAATATCCATAGACAATGACAATACTATTTTATATCAATACACATACTTAATGAATTTTGAATACTATTTTATTTCAATACGCATACTATTTTATATTGCTAGAAAATTGTTGATTTAGTTGGACACCTCTTGTAATTCTCTTAGATTCGGCCATTAGAGAGTGATTTTGAGGTTTTCAAATCCTAAATGAAATTGATCAAACAAATATTTTGAATGATTTAAAGAAAAATAAAATCGGATAAAGATGCATACCTTAATCCAAGGGATTGTTGTGAATATCTTTATAGATATATTTTTCAATTTCTAAAAAAAAAAAAAACTCAGAAAGAACGGAAGAGAGAGAAGCGAGAGTTGAAAGATGAAGAAGAATTGGAATAGGAAAATCAATGAGAGAGAAAATACCTTTTTTTGAAAACATATGAGAGAGAATGAGTTGAAAAACTGTAATTAAGGTGAGGTAAAATATGAACTAAATTAGGATACACAATATTTTCTAAAATATTGACATTTTGACATTTTTACTAATATTTTAAACTATAGATGTTTTTAATAATTATGTTATAATTTTTGACTAGTTTACTAATTTTCCCTATTTTTATAATGTCATTTAAACTAATCAGAAATTAATGTGATTCCATTTCACGCTGCACAAACGACAAATTTTCTTTTTTAATTCAATCTATAAATTTAGAGCTTGTTTGGCATTGCTGCTAAAAACTGCTTATGTTAAAAAGCACTTTTTTAAAAATAGTTTTTCAGAAAAATGATTTTTTTTAAAAATGTGTTTGGCTAATTCTTTTGAAAAGTGTTTTTTATAAGCAAATTGTGTTTGGTTAATCTTTTTTTTAAAAAAAAAATAATTTAGAGTCAAATTATGATTAAGGACAAGTATTAATATACTTTTAATATTAAAATTATTTTATAGAGAAAAACTAGTTTAAACATCAATTAAAAGAAATTAAATTAAAAATTTTATTTTTATTAAATTAAAATGTTCATATTCAAATTTTCAATCAATATTATACATTTTCTGAAGGGTTTAAATCTTTAATTGTTATTTTTTTTTCTTTTTTCTAATCTTACAACAATATTATTGTTACCTTCTTCTTGTTTTCTAATTTTGTAAAATAATAAATAAAATAATAATACATACAGGTAAAATAAAATATAATATTTATTATATAAAATAAAAAATAAATTATTAAATGGAACTTAACCCATTCATATGACATATGTTAATTAATTAATAAATTAATAAGAGGTATATAAGTATATATATGATTTTAGTCTTGAAAAAATAATTTTCTGCTGCTGCTTTTTTTAAAAAATAGAAATTTTGAGTTTCTTCCCAAAAATAAAAAAATTGCTTCTACTTCTATTAAAAAACAGTTTTACAGGTTTGTCAAACACCTATTTTTCAAAGAAAAAAATCTCAAATAAATGTTTCTAAGCTTCCAACAGCAATGCTAAACAGACTCTTAATATTTTTGAGTATTTTTTTTGTACTTGAATTTTATTTCTCCAAGCTAAAGAGGAATACGTATGTTTTCATTGTTCTCTTTTGCGTCACTTACTCATCATAAAATTGGATTCCTAATGCAGAATTTATACCACGTTGCATCTCCCTTTATTTCTTCATAAATCTTTTTTCCGACATTGTGAGTCTTGTCTTGTTTCTATCATTCTCCGCTTTTGAGATAAGGTGTCTTTATTCTAATTAATTAATCTTCATCTTTTTCCCATTTGTGTCCACATAAATGCCACCATGAATCACGTTGTTGTTTTCCTTATGAGTGAACAATAATAAGAGTACAACTCACTATCATGATAATTATAAAATTATCACTAATCACTGAGTTCATATTTAAATGAGTGATATTTTTATTTTTAAAAGAGATATGAAACAAGTACCTTTAGATTATGATTGAAATCTCAAAGACACATCTTAACTAAACTAAGGTCATATTATTTTCTTGAACTTATATTTTTTTTCTTTTGTAATTTTGTACATCTTTTGGCTTACGTGACATAGGTGAGGCGCGTGGGAGATGTTTTGAGGTCACGTAGGCCAAAAAAGTGTACAAAATTACAAAAAGAAAATGAGTTCGGGGGGTAGTATGACGTTAGTTTAGTTAAGGTGGGTCTCTGAGATTTCGGACATAGTCTAGAGGGAGTACTTGTGCCTTATTCCAAAAATTAAAAGGTCTAGATTAAATTTATTTAACATACCTCTTAATCATAATTAAACAATGGTAAATGGTACAAATATGTCATCAAGATTTGAGAAAAGGTTCATTGATGCCATCTTTCATTTAAGAAAAAGGTTCATTCATGTTAGTATTGGTTAATTGAAATGACATAGATTAACCTTTTTCTCAAAGTTCATGACATATCTGAGTCTTTTCCTTTAAAAAATGATATAATTAATGGTGTGGCTGAATCATAATTGACCACATGTAAAAATTGATTTTGCAAAAAATTGATAATGGCATGGACGAGCCTTTTCTCAAACACAAATGACAAAATTAGTCAAACTTTTAATGGATGACATAAATTAACCTTTTCTCAAAGTTCGACGGCATATTTAAATCTTTTCCCCTTTAAATATAAATTAGAAAAAAAAACTCACATAGTAAGAAAAGTCTCATCTTTAACTAATTTTGACTCTTCATTAATATCATTATTTTCATGATATATGTTTTACATCTCCATTGATATCATTTTTATATCTAACCAAAAAAAACCCCAGCAACATAATTAAGAAAAGAAAGAAACCAACTTTATTTTTAAATAAATAATATTCTAAAACATTTTACAAATACTATTATACAATATCTTTTTTCCTCCCCATTTATTTCTGGCATAATTTTATTTGCCAGATAGTTATCTTTTTTACTCAACAAAAATAGATTTTTATTTTTTCGGTCAAAGGTAGTTTACAAGATATCAATGAAAAATATAATGTTATATGCTTAAAGTAATTTACAAAATATGATTTGATATTTGTTTTTTTATACTAAATTTTTAGAGATTATTTCGAATTATTTTGGTGTATTTTGTATCTTCTATGTATTTTTTTATTAAGGATATTCATGATTTCATTTGATTAAATTTTCAAATAAAATTAAAATTATATCAAAAAGAAATTAGAAAGTATAAAGTGTTGACACAAGTGGAGAAAAAATTAGCGGAAGATGGAAGATTTTCTTCTCAAAGTTGGTGAGCTTTTTCCTAATTTGTTCACAAGAGGTTTGTTAAATTAATTCAATCTAAATTTTTAAATTTTAAATATGGCAAGTGTCAATTATGTAAATATGCATTTAAGAAAATGGGGAAAAGGTGTAATGGAGATGAGCCAAATTATTTGGGTATGGTACACTCTTTAAAAAAAAGTATAACTTATATAAATATAGTGTAAAACCTAAATTATCTTCTATCCCTATTTTTTTTTTTTCTAATTACACAAATTTCATGTTTTTTAGGCATTTCGGATACATAATTAAGGATCCAAATACATATACATTATGTATCAATCTGTTTCACTTATTAAGGGAAAAAAAGCTGAAAAATCAAATTAAGATCTCATAGTATCCATCTATTGCACTAATTTAGGGGGGGAAAAAAACTAAAAATCAAATTAAAATCACATAAATTGCTCTATTCCATTTCAAATTATTGTCAAAAATTTAACCCTATAGTCCACCTCGCCGCTCTTTTAGGTTAGGAAAATTGTCTGGGAAAACAATCCTAAGGGAAGCTTCTCGCTAGTGCTTTGAAGGATAAACCTTTAGTTAATTACAAAGAAAAGAAAATTTCCAAGACAGATAAGGTATCAACAGAGGATGTGGAGATTAACATAGGAGAAGGTGAAAACCCTTAATTCTACTCAGAGGAACATGAAAATCTTTTAGGTGATTGCCAGAATGCTTGGACTCTCTATGTTGATGGTTATGATGAAGATTGCCAGCGCGTACATGATGCTGATAATGGCAAGTCATGCCATCAGTGCAGACCAAAAACTCTTGGTCAACGCATTGTATGCAGCAATTGCAGGCTCGCTCGGTCAAGGACAATTCTGTGGAGATTGTCTCTACATGAGATATGAGAGAACGTCACTGAAACAAATGAAAACGCAAATTGGATTTTCCCTGTCTGCCGAGGAATATGCAATTGCAGTCGATGCAGGCGTAAAAAGGGGTATGCAACAACTGGTGCAATCTACATTAGTCTTACGATACATAATGAATATTTCAATCTTCTTACGTTTCTTCTTACTTTCAATCATACAGAGATAAATACTAACAGAACGAAGAAATTCAAATTTTCAAATTGCTTCGGCCCCCTATTTAGCGAAGAAACCTTTCAGATTTGATTCAAAAACTTTTATCGAAATTTTGTGTAAACGAGGTGAGTTATAAAGGATACAAAAGTGGTGAAATTTTGAGAAGATACATCATGAAGATCCTTTCAATTTAAATTGATAAGTGTTGTATTTCGACTAGATACATTAACTAAGAAAGTGTTGCACATATGATTTTAGGTTTGAGATCAATATTATTGTTTGGTAATTGTTATGTATCAGATACATTTAGTATGAATTCAAATTTACTTATCATGCCTAAAAAATTAGTGAATGACACATCATTATTTATGTATCTTGTTTTGTTTGAGAAATACTATATTTTATATTTTTAAAAACACATCACACATGTAATTGTTCCAAATAGCATGCTTTTTGGTGTGTGATACATAACACAAAGTTTATGTATCAAGTACATTTATATTAAACATGATAAACACTAATCAAAGATTCAACAACATTAGAGTTATGTATCAATACATTAAATATGAACATGATACATTGAATAAAACAAATGCTATTGTAGCAGTGATGTATTAGATCAGTGACAACACTAATAAAGACTAATTTAAAAATCAAATAAGCGAAAAGCAAGCCCAAAAAAACTGAAAGATTGAACCAACAAAATGAAGTGTATCAAGACCGTCATTAGAAATTCCTGGAACCATTCCAAATGCACTCCAAGATGAACTATGTGCATTAGCAAGGTTTTTCCACCTCTGTTCCATAAAGAGACCGGAAATAAAAGATTCAGTAATTTTTTAAGATGATTTTTTTAAATAAAATAAAAGAAATCAAAAATTGAAGTAATTGAAAGAAATCTACCCTCTTAAATAACTTGAAATCATTAATTGGAAAGAGAAAATATTTGAAAATTCAAAAATAGATTAATGAAAGTAACTGTGGAGAGATTTGTGGAGTGAAAAAAGGAAGGAAAATCATAGGTAGGAGATTTAAAATTAATGTATTCGGAAAAAGGAATGATGGAGCAAAAAAGGGGGTTTTTAATATTTTTTGAAATGATAGGGAAAATTAAAAAATATAATAATAAATGATGTGTACTTAGGTAATCTTTTCTTAAAAAATATATATTTAAGGATATAAACTGATTCTACTTTCACGCCTATTTGATTATTTTCAAATTATTTTACCAGAAAATATAATATAGTTAAAAGTATCATTAAATGAAGGATAAAAGTCCCAATAATTCTCTTGTACTTTGAACAATTCACTTAGAGAAAATACATATAAAAAAAATCTTGAACTTGATAGTATAACTTACTTTAGAACTTAAACTCCATGAATGTTTATTTACCCCCTAATTTCATTTTATGTGAATTTAATACCACCTTAATTGATGACGTGAAAGAAAAGAAAAAGAGTTGATGGCGCGTAAATCTTGTTTTTTAAGAAAATAATGGTCCCACTAACATATATTATATATATAATGAAAAAAAAACATCACCTACCCCATTCTTCTTCTTCTTCTTCAAACCCCTCCACCCCTTTCTCAAAACCCCACCTGCCCCTGCTTGTATCTTCTTCCTCAAACTCCCCGCCACATCCTACCCCCACCCCAACCCATCCTCTTTCCCCTTCATCAAGCTCTACATCCAAGTACATTTTTTGGTTAAACAAAAATAGAAATAACATTAAAGACTCACATAATTTTCTTTATTATTTACTTTTGAGATTCAATTTTTCTTAAAAAGTAATTATTCATTTAACTTTAAACATTACTTATTCTATACCTGAATATGCATTAAGAAGTGAAACAAGAAGAGTAACAAAAAATCTAAAAAATTAGCACATCGATTTTGCATAAACTTAAAATCGTCATTGTTGATGTAAGTTGATAGTTTCACCCTAGTTGAAAAAAAGAAGCATGGTGATTGATATAAGTATTGATGGAAGTAATACTGAATAATTACAAAGCAATGAAAAATAAAGTGAATCAATCAATGTGAAATTTTGGATGTTAAGAAATTGACACAGATGAAATAATGAAGAGGGTGGGTGAAGAGTGAAAATAATTTTTTTAAAAGATGTGGGGAAGTTAAAATAAAGAATTATTTTTTTCAATTATTTCACATGTCATCGATGTGGCACTTAGGTGGCGCGCCTGCATCTCACCCATGAGTATGAAACTGGTATTGTATATGTAAGGTGTTATTAAATTCACCTACAATAAGACTAGGGGGGTAAATAATTACCCGTAAAGTTAAAGTGCTAAATTAAGTTATGCTGTAAAGTTCAGGGGAATTTTTATGTATTTTCTCATTCGCTTATTTTGACCTATTAAAAATTCACAAGAATTCACTTAATATGAGTTAAAGGGAGTATAAATTTTGCACCCATATTTGAAAGTAGTAAACACAAAACATTGCACGTTATGAAAAACTGGTGAACAATTGTTAAGTTAAAATTGAATCGACACAGCAATTTTACTAACAGAATCAAAATTTCAATGTCTCATGTGTTACATTTGGAGCATATTCTCTATGGTAAGCACTTAAATGTTCTTTTCCTCTTAGATAGCTTATTGTTTATTTATAAATTTAGCTCAACTTTTTCCCCTGATTTTTATGGTATATATATTGTTGATAAATATTGTTGGGCGGTTGTTCACCATTTGAATTTTATTTATTATTAGGGATAAGTCAGTAGTACCTCCCTAGACTATGATCGGAATCCCAGAGACACACCTTAACTAAACTAAGGTGCTATTACCCGTCTGATTATTTTTTTTGTAATTTTGTACACCTTTTTGGCCTACGTGGCCTCCAAACGTCTCCCACGCACCTCACTTAAGTGGAGTCACAGAGTGTGCTACGTAAGCCAAAAGGTTTATAATATTACACAAAAATGAGTTTGGGGGGTAATAGGATCTTAGATTAGTTAAAGTGTGTCTCTAGGATTTCGGCCATAGTCTTGGGGGTACTTGTGCCTTATCCCTTATTATTATAAAGATTAAATTGTAGTCTTACTTATATTCACACTTTAGCAACTATTTTTATTGTTTTTTTTCTTATTTTTATCTTGATTATTTACCTTTTTATTATTATTATTAAACTGCCTCCAATGATCATTGATATGAAAGAGTTACATTTTGAAGTTTGGTATACCAAACTTAATACAAGATCTTGGAGTAGAACTAGAGTTAGATAAACTCTACAAGTTAACACCAAAAAAAGGGGGAGTCTAAGTTAGCTATTACTCTACTAACTTGACTCCTTGACAAAGAGGATTCAGGGGGGTTCGTAAATAAAATTAGAAGGCATAAACTATTGCATTCTGAAGGAAGGGAGGTCCCATCTATCTGTGTTAATTAATCCCCTAACTTCTCTCGGGAGATCAGAGAAAGAGTTGAACTCATGTATTGCATCAACACTATAACTCCTGGATGCTAATATATTAGCAGGTTTGTTGGCTTCCCTGAAGCAATGACTGATGATAAATCCATGAGATTCAACTATTTGTTGTGCTTCTTGAATTAATTTGTCCAATCTCCAAGGCGTTCTCCATTCGAATCTGTTTCTCCCCAAACCCTATCATAACCTCTACTAACACACCATTTAAGACCATATAGTAGTGCTCGGGCTTCAGTCATGTTGCTAGTACCTTGCCCTAGACCTAAAGAGTAAGCAAACATCATGTCGCCTTGGTTGTCTCTGATTAGCCCTCCTCCACCACAGCTTCCTTGAGCGCAACTTCCATCATTGTTGAGCTTAATAAAATTTCTAGGTGGTTTGAGCCATTTGACTCTGATGGAAGTTTTTTTATTAATGTCCGCTTCAAAGATTTGACAGAGGCTATTCCAGCTTTCCCCTATCTTTGCTTGACCAAAATTCTTCTGTGTAACCTGCAATAGAGTGTAAGTGATGTTAGTTTTGGTTCTGAAAAAAGAAGGCTTTACAGCCTCAAATTTATTGCTACACCTAGTTTTCCAGATTCCCAACAAATTATTGGGGGTAGAACTTTAGATATGAAAGCAGCAATGGCGTTTTTAGTCTTCAAATTCCACCAACTAAGTAATATCATCTTGAGAGTGTTATGCATATGTCCAATTCCCAGCGACCCTGCAAAAAACTTCCAGATTCTTTTAACTTGTAGACCTAGACAAAAAATGTGATCTACATTTTCAATATTTGTGTTAGAGTCATCAGAAGTGCAACAATGACATCCAGGACTGATACTAATTCCAAACTTTTTAGTAACTCTTTTATCAGTTGGAAGTCTATCATGGATTGCCCTCCAAGTCGAAAACGTCATCTTGAAAGGGATGTCTTTGTTCCATATATTTTTAGCCATAATGTTGATCCTCCTTTTATGCCTACTATTATTCCAAGCCGAGCTCGTGCTGAATTCCCCAGTAGATGTATCAGTCCAAATAGGATAGTCCTCTTTGTGGTTGTCCAAGTGGACACCCATACTACTGTTATCTTTTGTTGAAAGTTGGTATTGCAAAGTATCCCAATGCCAAATTCCCTCTATTAAGACAGAGTTGAGATTGATACAACTATGAGAGTTGTTGTTAGGGTGTGGAAGATAAAGTGGTCCCAAGTTGGACTAGTTATCAAACCAAAATGACACATCCCCTTTTCCAACCCTCCAATAGATATTTTTTTCGGTGTTAAATTTGACCCCACAGAGAGATTTCCAGTATTGAGAGGTTCCTTTTTTCCATTGGACCTTCACAGGATGTTGATTATTCCAGTACTTGGCTCTCATGAAATCACTCCAAAGAGATTTAGAAGTTCTGAGCTTCCACCATTGTTTTTACTTCAAAGAATTACAAATATCTTTAATTCTTCTGAAATTGACGCCACCTTCCTCAAATGGATAGCACAAGTTAACCCAAGAGATCCAGTGGTGCTTGTTTCCAGTGTCTTGTCCAGACCAAAAGAACCTAGCTAAGAATTTTTCAATAATTTCAAAAGTTCCCTTAGGAGGATCAACAACACTAAGAAGATGAGTGAGAAGAGCAAGCAAAACATGTCTAATGAGAATGGCTCGGCCATCGGGAGAGAGGAGCTTAGAGTGCCATCCTCTAATTTTGATAGTAACCTTTTTGACAATATCATTGTAATACGAAATGTTTTTTTCCCAATGATTAAGGGGCAACCAATATACTTGATGGGAAATTTATGGTAAACCATACCGGTGAGCCTTTTCATTCTAGTGATAGTGTTAAGACAAGCTTTGGATTTGAGGGAGAAACAACTCTTGTTTCTATTTATGAGTTGGCCACTGTTGTCTTCATATTTCTTGAGAGTGTCTAGAATCATTTTGAGAGATCTCTTGTCCCCATTGCAAAGGATGATTGTGTCATCGGCAAATGTTAAGTGGTTGATCTGGGGACCATTAGCGCTCATATAGAAACCTTTGTACCCAATCTTGGTTTGCAGACCTGTCAACATATGAGAAAGCAATTCAGAACTCAAAATAAAAAGAGAAGGGGATAAAGGGTCTCCTTGTCTTAGTCCTCTAGAGGACTTGAAGAAACCATATCTCCCTCCATTTATAATAGCAAAGTACCAATTGTTTGACAAATAATTGTAAATAATGTGGATCCAGTTCTCCGAGAAACCCATTTTCCTAAGAGTTAAACACAAAAATGACCAAGAGATCCTATCATAAGCTTTAGTCATGTCCAATTTTATGACCATATTCCCTCCTCTATTGGGTTTGTTACGGTCACTAGTGATCTCTTGAGCCAAAAGAATATTCTCTGAAATAGCCCTGCCTTTAACAAACCCAGATTGATTCTTAGAAATAATTCTAGGTAAAATACTAGCAAGTCTTGCATTGAGAATCTTAGAAATTATTTTACTAGAGACATTGCACAAGCTAATAAGTCTTAAATTAGAGAAACTTTGAGGGTGATTAATCTTCGGAATAAGAACTAAACAAGTATGAGTAAATTTTTTTGGAAGGATATCACCTGAGAAGAAGGAAATAACAGCTTTGTGGACATCAGAAGCTATTATGTTCCAAGTTGCTTAATAAAAGCGTCCACTGAGTCCATCTCGCCCCGGTGCACTATCTGGATCCAAGGAGAAAACACACTTTTTGACTTCTTGAAGGGTTGGCAGAGCACTCAGCATCTCATTATCCTCATCAGTGATACACCTTGGTAAATAGTTGATAGTTTCAGTATTTATAGAGACACTTTCACGACTAAACAAGTTTTGGTAAAAGCTCACTGCTCTTTCAGCAATTTGATCATTTCCTTCAACCCATTGATTCTGCTCATTCATAATTTTCTTTAAAGAGAGTCTCCTCTTTCTATATTTAATAGTGTTGTAAAAGTAAGAAGTATTTGCATCTCCTTCCTCTAACCATTTGGCCCTGGCCCTTTGTCTTAGGATGGCGTCTTGAAGTTTCAAATATTTTGTGAAATCAGCTCTACATCTAGAAAGTTCACATCTGTTGGCCTTAGTGTTGTTCATAACACTATTTTCTTCCAGTACTTTCATTTGGGCTTCCAGTCTTTTTGGCTCCTCATAGATGTCTCCATAAGTCTCTCTAGACCAAAGACTAACCATTTTACAAGTTTTTTTGATCTTTTGATGTAAAATATACATAGGATTTCCCACTACTAGTTCTTCCCAACACCTTTGAATGGTACCAAGAAAGTTTTCATGTTCAGTCCAAACGTTGAGAAATTTGAAATATTTAATGCATTGGGGAGCAATGTTGTTCATGTTGACCAACAAAGGGGCATGATCTGAGCATGTCCTTGAGAGATGGGACACACTAGTCGTGTTGTAATCATCAAACCAATTAGTATTATAAACTAATCTGTCAAGCCGTTTCCAGATAGTGTTAGGGGGATCCCTGTTATCGCACCAAGTGAATTTAGCACTAGAGTATCCTGCATCTTGAAGCCCACACTCACTCAGATTCTAGGAAGTCCAAACTCTCTCCAAGGGTGAAAGTTCCACCCATTTTTTCTTCACCCGTGCAAATGACATTGAAGTCCCCAATAGCACCCCAGGGACCTTGAACAGTGTTAGCAATAGTTTTGAGATCCTCCCACAACAGTGTTAGCAATAGTTTTGACATTTACCTGTTGTTTGTTTAATCGTTCACTATTTTTAGCACGCACTCTATATTTAATTTGAGTGCACATACATTGGAATGAATCACTGTTATTTAAAGATGGTGATAGAAGGATCTAGTGAGTTATTTCTCAACTTCTTTATTCTAGAAGTTTTAGAATTTTCCTTCCATACTTTATTTAGAACCACACTTCTAAAATTACTCTAAAACTCTCATTGTGAAATTCTCCCCCCAATTCTCTAGCTATAAGTAAACTTTGATATTCTAGATTCTTCTTTAAAATATCTTAGATATTAATTAAGTAGGGAATGACTTTTTAGCACTCTCTTATCACCAACTCAATTTATTACTCTAGTCTCCTTTCCTTCATGATTGGCAAGCTTGTAACTTTCAAGTTTTGATATACTTTTGTGTCATTCAGTTCAAACACGGTATAATTGCCTGAAATTGTTAGTTGCAATATAGACAATAAGTTCTTCTTCATATCAAAACATAGTAGACATTTTGAAATTACACTTTTCTTAACTGTAACTAAGTACGAATACCGCCTTGTTTATATGAGATTGATATTTTAGAATTATTTATCATAATCAATACTCAACAGCCTTTATATTTGTTCATGTTGATCAACTTTTTCTCATAATTGATCATGTAATTGAAGAATTCAAAATAAATAATCTAACTATGTTCATAATCGATCAATTTTCACATACAATTGCAAATGTTGGTTCCTTTTCTTGATAGAGTGAGGTGACAAGATCTTGTTGTTGATCCTTTTTTTTTCCAGCTTCATAATAAATATCAAAATCTCAAGATTTTTCTTCTTCTTGCTTGTTTCCAGTAGGATTGCTAATGCTACCTTCAATTTTCTTATACCAATAGTATCTGGCATAATATGTCCTTTGTTTCCACAATCATAAAGACTTATCCATAGGCCAATTATTGAAATCTTGATTGCATGCTTGCTAGATTGCTGGCTTTTTTATCTTGATTCTTCTAGTCCCCAGGTTGTGAGCCTCTTTTTTAATCCCCTTTGGTAGCTTTGTTTTTTTAAGGAGTATGTTATCTTCATCTTTTATAGGAAGACTTGATAATTACTTCTTCAAGCCATCTTCTCCTATTAACACATTTTTTAACTCAAATAAAATTTGTTATGGGTCCTACCTATGTGTGGTTGTGACTATATCTTTACACTTTGATCTCAGACCATGAACAATAACTCTTGTCATTTTTGTCTTGGAAATTGCTTTCTTTGATCTACTATTGATATTTCATCACATAAAAGTTTGATCTTTAAGAAGTATAGATGGATTGTTATGTTTCATTATGAGATCTAAAAATGTTCATTTTCAAGTCATTGTAATCTTATGTTCTTCATTAATATAAGCTAAATGCTCTTTACTTTTACTCATTTATATGGTATGGGGCTTAAGAAAGTATTTTGTGCATAGTAAGTTAAAAGTCAAGAAGTCAACTAAGTGTGGATAAAAATGGAAGAAACTCACAAGGCCCAGTTCAAGCTGAGGCCCAGAAGTTCACCACACGAAGTCCAAGATGAAACAAGCTAAAAAATAACCCATGTTGAAGTTTACACCCTATTAGAGAAAATCTCAATAAGAATTAGTGCACCTTGTGGCACCAAGATCAAGGCAAATCATATTACATCACATTACAAGGAGAAGACAGACTTAGCTTTATAAATACTCATACCTATTCATTTTTAGCAACGAAGGAACAAGAGAGTACACAAAGGAAGAGCAAAGAACAATTCTTTTAGGGATACTTCTTTAATTCTTTACTTAACTTTATTTCCTGTATATACATGAATTATAGCTTGTCTAGTAGGATTATGAGTGGCCAAAAGCCCTCTATTTAGGGTTATGACCATAGTATGAAAATCATTATTGTTTGTTAATATGGATTATATCATTCATGTTTTGATCTCTTGATCTTATGCTTACTATTTAATGGATTCATGACCCATAAGATAAACAAATAATTGTTAATAGAACCCAAGAGAGTAAAACTAGGAATAAAATATGGGTTAAGAGGAGTAAAAAGTTTTTGCGGATAAATTTGCAGCTATGATAGAGATATACCTAGTTTTGTGCTACTTGGCTAAGACCTAGGAAAAGATATGAATGCATTCAGGTTAGTTATGATCATCTTTGCTCAACGATGTAGTTCTGGGTAGATGGTTAGAATCTCAAGAGATCATGACCATAATATCAACCCTATGAATCAACAGTTCCATAAATATCTTATATTAGCTTGGAAATGGTAATTACATATGATGGAACTACGCAAGTGCCACAACTCTAGGCTCTAATTTCTCTGTGAACAACTCCTACAACATTACTCATATTTATTTTCATACCCCTACACCCAGGACGTGGTCAGAACTGAGAACCACTATTGATTCCAAAGTGAACCATTGGCCTGACTGACTACTTAGCATAAAACTAACTCAATCAGATTTAACCTTTAAAATAGAATTTAAATTCAAAAGTCCCGAAACATCTCAAAACTCAAACTATCTCAAAATAGTATACTCAAAATTGTCTGAATGAAAACAACAATAGTTTGCCAAAATAGTTCAAAGGAAATACTGAAACAAACTCAACACTAACTATCTATAAAGCCTCAAGACTCATGACACCTCAAACTACTAAACTGAAAGACAAAAGTGGAGTCCTCTAGAATGCAAGAAAGGCTCACCAAAGCTAGAAAAATGTGCAAACAAAGCGCATGTTGATGATCCTAAATACTTGTATCTGCATCATGAAAAGATGCATGTCGAACGACATCAATACATTGAATGTGTGAATATGTAATATAGCTAAGGAAAATAAATAACTTATCCGAAGAAGCTAAAGCAAGATACTCAACTGAATGTACAACATAAGAAGAGATAAAATCATTTAAAAGCTTTAAAAATAAATATGATAACTTGATGAATTGTACATATATAAATATGATAACGAAATACTTTTTACTCTATCTGGAAGATTCTCTAAATGTTAACCATAACTATGAGATTCATGATGATACAATATCTCGCCCACACTATCAGAACTATCTTATATCTTGTCAGGGTATAGAAAAACTCAGATCATGAATCCATATAATAGGCCTTCTTAGAGGCAGTGAGGGGTCACCTGAATGTCGATACGATCCTATCCCACATTATCTACGTGGTTTATGAGGAATGTCTTTCCATATCGGTGCTCAATACT
>JAJOOR010021379.1:0-19561 GCA_036250505.1 Solanum acaule | reverse complement strand
GGTGAACGCCAATTGAGAACCGGAAATGAGGGAGTAGGTAGAGACGGGAAGGTACTGTACTCCAATTGTAAACAACATAGAGTTTGCTACTTGAAATAAACCGAGGAAGATGTAAACCGAAGCGCGAACAAATATACTAGCGCTAATAACAGGTTGTTCACTGTGATTTTTGGCTGAAGGATAGAAAATAAAAGGCAGAAGAATTGGGAATCCAGCAGTTTGTGCTAATGTAGCAATCCATCTGCTTTTGCCACCTTGTTCATAGTATACTCTGCCCAACAGAGTGCCAGCTGCTTGACCACCAACAGTAAAAAATGTGAAGATAAATATTTGAAGCCATAGTATGAATTTACTTGATTCAAAGCTGCTGTTTTTCGCATTTTCAGACGACTCTGTTCTCTCTGCTTCTTCAACTGTCAAATGAAACAGGGAAACATAAAAACAGAGAGATCTCAATCAAAATTGACTTCTAATACTTGTATTTTGGCAAAATCAAATCCAACCCGTCCAACTCTTTCAATCCGATTAAGTTTGGGCGAGTTATTAACTCGTCCATTCATTAGTTCAATTCATTTCAACCCAACCCATTTCAATACTTTGGTTTGATATGTAACCTTAATTATTTGATCAAAATAAGATTGAATTAGGTCTTGTCTCGTTATATAACTCATGACCTAATTCCAATCCTTTTTGACCCAAACAAATCATGAGCCTTAAATTTAACCTAACCCGTCCAATATCCACCGCTATGGTAAATAAACAATCGTGCCTCAATCTAAATAAGTAGTATTACGTAAGGTGTGGTGGTTCATCAGTTATTGCAACAAGTGGGAGGCCAGGAATCGATTCCCCAGTCAAAGCCATATATATACTCTAGATTTATCAAAATTGATGCAACGGCTTTGCCTAGTAGATTTATCAAAATTGATGCATCGGCGAAGCCAAAAATTCGAAGTAAGGAGATTTAAAATCAAAAGAAATATTTTTTTGCATGTTTACATAGTTAATTTTTCAGCGAAGAAGATTTAATTGACTTTGACTCGGCCTCTAAACACAGATGACTATAAATTGAGATGACGATGAAGAAGAAGAGTAACTGACAAGTTAGATGCAGCAACTTTTCATGAGCTCCTTCATCCATGCTAACGGACGCCTTCTCTAAGAAAGTTTGTATAAACCGTTTTTCTTCTTTTATTGATGAATGAATTATGGACACCCCAACCACATTTTATCAAAAAAAAATGTTTGTGGCAGTCTACTTCTCACGTTTAAAAAATAATTAACTAATTTGGTTTGACACAAAATTTAAAAAATAAAATAAATAAAAAAGACTTCTTAATTTTGTAATTCTAAATTAAAGATAATACATCATTCTTTCTTAAATCGAGATGGAGAGGAAATATAATTTATAGCTAGATTAACATTTCCTTTTCTACGTTTGGGTTCCTTAACATATTCTATCGTTTTTATTTGCATCTTAGGTGGATTGTTAATAAGATCTGTCCATTTTTAATTAAAAAATTAATAATTACACCCAACATCCTTCTGTTCATATAATAAATTTAATTTAAGTGATCTGCTTTAATAAGTCAGCATTTGTCCATGTGAATCAGATTTTAAAATTTTTCTTCAAAAATATATGCTTTGTTATGAGATTTGATCAGATTTTTTCAAATATTTTTAAATTTTTAAAAATTAATTTCACTCATTCAACTTTAAAATTTACCATGTAAAAAACATTTTCATTTACAATTTCAAAAACTTAAATTTCTAAATTTCGAACTTCAAAATGTATAACTAAACTGAAGCTAATTTTAATTAGTTTTCTAAAAAAAGGTGATTCTATCCATATTGCAGATGGTGCTCACTAGACAGCAACCTCAGTATTTACTTGTTTATACCATATACGTTTAAGTGATTATTTATGTATATTAAAATTAAAGGGTTTGTTTATATATTATGTCTAAATATATTTCATCAGTATTTGGCTAGCAGATTAGTAGATCGAAAAATGATATTTGTTAGATTTTTTCCCGATTTGATTTGATTTGTTGTTTGGTTTGATTTTCGGTTCCAACTAAGTGTGATGCAATACTTGATGTAATTGTTACTCACTTAATTAAAGATCTTGAGTTCAAATCTTGAATATGATTTTTTTTTATAGGGAGTAATTTCCCCAAATAAAGTCTTACACGACACGAATTCAGATTAATCAGTCTTCAATATGAATACTTGAACACCAAATAAATAAATAAATAGAAGTAAATTACCACCTAGACATTTCAGCTACTAGGGCACTTTCAACGGAGAAACCACTATTTTCTGTCACGACCCAAACCATCGTGAGTGACACCCACACTAACCCTCCGGTGGGAGAACCAAAACTATAGCCCAACTAATCAAATTAACCAAAGTAATACACATTTAAAGCTACGGAAACAGGTTTAAATAACAATAAAAATGGAGTCCCCATAAACTCCAAAGGTTTAAATAAACTAGCCAAACTAATGCGGAAGAACAACCCCTAGAAGCTGAAAGTCATTGTACCAAAACTCTACTAATGACAAGTCTAAGAACAAGGGGTACAATCCCCGAAACTAAACAACACCTTTAAGAAATAGTCTAAGTCCAAAAAGAGTGGACTTAAACAAGAAAGATCCATGGCAGCCTAAAAGAACTGGCTCACCTTTGAATCCAGTCACGCTCATTAGTCACCTAGCTGAAGTCTATCAATAGCCACCTGAAGATGCCCTGTACTCAACAAAGAAAGAGCAAGTGCAGTATCAGTACACAACCACATTGTACTGGTAAGATCACCCAACTATCCCAATAAGTGAAACACATGCAAGTAACCATAACATTATAAAATAGGCATATACCAAACATATACAATATTAGTCATCTTTTCAGGATCAATGTAGCATCCCACATTCTCAATAATACACATTGGTTTATCAATTTAGATCAACATACAGTATTCCAATATCAATCATCATTAGATATGAACGTAATCATCACAAGTAGATACACAATACAATTCAATGGTCCTCTCACGGAACCCAATTCAATGGTCCTCTCATGGAACCCACACCCAAATTGTTAGCATATCGGAACGTGGTACCCAATCCAATGTTTATGCCGGAACGTGGCAACCGTTTCCCTTATTTATGCCGGAACGTGGCAACCGATCCCATATTTATGCCGAAACGTGGCAACCGATCCCATATTTATGCCGGAACGTGGCAATCGATCCCAGTTAGGGTGTCGAATCGTGACACCCGCTCATTTAATAAACCACAATCACAATCACAATTTATATTCTCACAATCATACAACAAGAAGTGATTCATGGCATACAATTACTCAATTATCCTCATTTGCGATTAGGGTGATCAATAATGCAACATTTACATACATACATGCATTATAATGAAGCAATTACAAACATATATCACACTAACATGAAATCACAACCATCACCTACCTCAAATCCAAGCTTGAATCCCCTAAGGCACTTGAATCTTCCCTTTCCGGATTCTTTTCGCTTGTTCTAGGTCTACAAACAATTAATATACGCAAGGATCAACAATCAAAGTCTAATTATCCGGATTATAACAAATTCAATAACCCTAGACCAAACCCAAGATCCTAATACCCAATTTGGGGCTTTTTCCACCATTAGTTTCAGATCAAAACCCTCCCCCAATAGCAATTAACCAAGAATCCAAGTTCTACGGATCGAAAACGGATTAGGGGAGTAAAATCCTTGCCTTCAGTGCTAGAAGAGGTGGAAAACCTTCAAGAAATAGCCCTGGTTCGTTTCTTAGCTCTTAAGAACGAACTTTTACAGAAAATAACATTTTTGGGGTTTTATTTCCTACTTAAGTCGTGTCTGTCCCGCTACAACGAGATCCCGCTACAGCTGGATGCACGGAGATAGAATGTTGAAATTTGAGTTCCAATCCCCCATTTCACCATACACCTTCAACCCTTGACATTCAACAACTACCGGTTTACACTAAGATCATTTTCGGGAGTTCTACTCATCGAATTCCATTCCGTAAAGTCGTACGGGTTCCTTAACGTCTTAGCTATCCACTCATTTAATCAAAATCATAATTAAATCACCCAATTGTTACCAGATTTCCCTACACCTTAAAGACTCTGATTTCGTCCAAATCTAGATTAGGTTGGAAAGTTCCAAGTTACTACGAAAAAGTTTTCCGACCCAAAATTTTTCTCCGTTGATTATTCTATAACGACGGAACCCAGTCGTTACATTTTCTTTTACTCAGTGATGAACTATGGTCTATAGACACCCAATTTTATAACTTATAGAAGTGCATGGACAAAAGTTTGTTTTACTATACAGACGATTTATATTGGATATACTTTTATTAAAAAGTAGTGTATAAATATTTCTTCATCTAACAAATTATATATGTTTACTCCTTCGTTAAAAGTCTAAATTAATAAAATCTCAAAAAATATTTTTTTTAATGTCAAAAATGTCATATGACATAAAAAAAATCACTTCACCTATTTTTAACCCCTCCAAACCTGACCATTAAAAAAATTACTTCTTCAAAATTTCAAATCCTAATTTAATGTTTTCTCATAAAAAATTAATTTCTTCAAAAAAAAATCTTTCACCATAATATAAAAAAACCATAAAGAGAAATTTAAAAAGAAAGAAGTCATTTATTAAAAATAATTACTAAACAATTAAGTATATTGTAAATAGAAGCACAATTGTCCTAAATATATAAGAAATACATTGTCACAAGTCACAACTCATCATCAAAGAATATTATACAACAAATGAGTTGTTCTTTCTACAATTAAAATTTCGAGTTTAAATTTTAACTGTAAAAATAATACTTAATACAAAATATTTTTTCTTCTGATTAAAATATAAATATCGAACATCGAAAAAATATGGTGACATTGCATAAAGGACCCCTCCATCTTTGTTGGTGTGTGTCTTTTTGTACGTTTTGGTAGATAGCAACTATGTCACACACCTAATTGTAGGTGGAGAGGCAGGGTCCGGGTATAGAATATTTAAATTATACATTATACAAAAGATATATAATTCTATTATAGATACGTGTCTATGTATAAAAAAATAACGTTTTACAGAGTAAAATCTTTAAAATAGTTTATTTAAAAATAAAATAAATATATATATATATAGAGAGAGAGAGTTCGTAGTGCATTGAAGCTAGTCTTAAAATGATACAAAAATATGTGTCAACGTCTTAATAAATAATATTACACTCAACGACTAATGACTTTTTATGATATTTAGATAAAGTTAAATAATAGTATAAAATTAAAAAATAAATGGACATCAGTAAAATTAAAAGGGAAAAAAAGTTAAGAGAATAAATATGATAATCTTTCTTAGCCATAGTTTATCTAATTATTTATACAAATTGAATTTATAAACTAACATATTATATACAATTATTTGTATTGTATACACACTATTAATATAGATAAATAAGTAATTATCTATAAGTGTTGAAATTATACAATTGATTTGTACAAAGTATTATGGGTGATAATATACTGAAAAAAATATACAACAAAAAATAAAAAAATATTTAAATATACACAAATACGTATAGATATGCACAATATAATTTAAAAGGTATTAATACATATATAAATACAAAAATATATACAAATAGGACCTGTACAAATACCTGAAATTCTTTATATCAAATTTCATTAAATTGTAATCGTGATTCATAATTATATAAAAACTATAACTATATTAAATATTATACTAATAATATTTGTCAATTCACCTAATTTTTCCTTAAATTAATTAGTTCAACAAATATCAAACAGAGAAAAGGACAGTACAACCAGGGGGGGGGGGGGGTCGGTCCCAAAGGACGAAATAATTGAATCTTTGAAAAGATCCAAAAGTTTCTTTTTTGTTTGTTTGGTTCAAACAAGATTCTAAGGTCATTTTGGACAACGAAATAATTGAATCTGTGAAATGATCCTAAAGTTTCTTTTTTTTTTTTTGGTTCAAAAAAGATTCTAAGGTCAATTTGGATTTGAATCATGATTTGAAATTTAATTTGAATACGCAACTTAGATCTTTTATGGTTTTTTTTTATATTAAAATCTTTGGGTTGTAAAAATTATTCAGTTTTTTAAAGAAAATTATATAATCCTATCAAATGAGCAAATTATAATTCATACAATAAGATATTAGAATATTTTAAAACAACGCATTGATAAATCATATGTATGCATATTACTTCAATAAATAAATATTTTTGTAATTATAAACTTCCAAATATATATTATTTTACTAAGATCCACTAATCAACAATAGTAGTATCTAGTTATTTTTTGATAGAATATTTTCACATGGTACAAATAATTTCTTCATATTGATCTTTTAAGAAAAACAAATTAATACACAAATTATTTTTATAAAATATAAATTTATAGGTTCAAGTGTTATAATATAAATAGAATTAAATACACACTCAAACATTGATTTAAAATTATGACTTGACGTGACCAAACACAAGTTTGATTGGTTGCAAGTTGGTGACATTTTTTTTAATGGGGTGAAAGTTTGTTGTGTTGGTTGATTGGTTGTGCGTGAGTTGTTTTATAAACTATAAGGGCATGCCATTTTGACAAATGACACGTAACATCTTTGTATTTTGAGTAAATTGGGTGGAGTTATTTCTTTATGTTTTGTATTCTTTTTTACACATAGTAGATTGCTTATCTCCTCTTGCAATGTTGGTTGATTGACCGAACCACGTTAAATGTTTGTCTTTTGGTAATTTCTCGTTTATCTTCTTACTTACTATATTTCGAGGTTCTTACTCTAAAAGTCTATATTAATCGGTTAGGATTAGTATAGTGGGCAGTGTTGTATCTGCTCTGGCTCAGCTAAGTGATAGGGGGTATTGCTTAGTGTGGAGATTAGCAGGCTAATCTCATTTTGTAAACTGGCTTTTACTTTTTCTTGGAGAAGATTAGTGAAAGCAGTTTGAAAAGTCCTATTGAGAACATGTCGTGGTTTTACTCCCTTGAGCAAGGACGTTTCCACGTAAAGTTGTTTGTGCAATCTTTACTTTCAACATTTATTTTCTGTCAGTTATTGTATTTGTGCTGAGGACCTGGTCCTATCGACTTAAGTGGACGCATATATTCCAACAAGTGGTATCAGAGCTTGACTTTTCAAATTGATTAACACCAAGAAAAGAAAAGATCCAGAAGAAATGGCTGCTCCACCCAATATGGAAGAAGGTCAGTTTTCCACCAGGCCATCGCGTTTTAATGGACAATACTATGGCTGGTGGAAGAATCGAATGCACGACTACATCAACGCTGAGGACTCTGAGTTATGGGATATTATCCTTGATGGACCATATATTCCTACAAAAAAGGTGAAGGATGGGGAGCTTACGACTACAATTGTCAAAACCAGAAAAGAGTAGAATGAAGCAGACATGAAGAAGATTGAAAAGAACTACAAAGCTAAAAAGATTCTGGTGTGTGGAAGCAGATGAATACAACATGATTTCTGCGTGTGAGACTGCTAAGGAGATTTGGGACTGTCTTCAAACAACCCATGAAGGAACCCAGCGAGTAAAAGAGTCTAAAGTGGATATACTCATCACTCAGTATGAGAACTTCAGTAGGAAGGAAAGTGAAACTATCTTTGAGATGAACTCAAGATTCACCTCTATTACCAACGAGCTTAGATGTCTGGGTGAGCCTATTCCTGTTAGCAAGCAAGTTCGCAAGATTCTCAAGGTGCTTCCAAAATCTTGGAAAAGCAAGGTGGATGCCATTACAGAAGCCAATGATCTAATGACCCTTTCCATGGATGAGCTGATTGGAAATCTTCAAACATACGAGCTGAACAAGAAGCAAAGTATGACTGTGAAGGAAGGAAAGAAGGAGAAATCCATCGCCTTAAAGGCATCTCAAAATGATGTGATTGAGGAGGAGGATGAGATGGCTTACGTCACTAGGAGATTTTAAAAGATCTTAAAGAAGCATGGGAGTTTACAAAAGAAATCTTATACCAGCAAAATTGCTACTGCCAACGATCTTTGCCATAGATGTGACAAGCCTGGTCACTTCATGAGGGACTGCCCCAGTCAAAAATAGGAAACTCATGATATCAGGCCTCGCAAGAGGGACCTAGTCCCACATCATGCTCAGAGAAAGGCTCATGCTGATCAACTAGTAACAAAAGCCTTGGCTGTTTGGGGAAATGATTCAAGTGAGTCAGACGAAGATACAGAAAGTCATGAAGATGTTTCAATGATGGCTATTGAAGATGATGAAAATGTCTTCAACTTCATTTTCTCTTTAATGGTTAAATCCGATGATGAAGAGGATCAAAATGAGGTAACTCTTTTTTATCTTAAAGATGATTTAGACTCTTTTCCCATTAAAAAATTAAGGAAACTTGTTGCATTGCTTATCGATTCTGTTGATGAACTAACATCTGAAAATCTGACTATGAGTGAAATGATGAGTTTGTGTGAGGATGAAAACTCAGCTCTTAAATCTCACTTATCTGAAATAAGTGTCAAGATAGGTTTCCTAGAGACTGGCAGTATGATATCTAAGGAGGATCCTACCACATCAAAAGGGAGGAAGCGAAAACTGAGTATTTTTTAGAAAGAGTTAGAAGAGAAGCTTAAAATCTCAGAGTCTAAGCTAGTTGCCTCTCTTGAAACTAATTCTCAATTGAGAAAGGACCTAAGTAAGGTCAAAGAAGAGTTAAGCCACTCTCTAAAGTGGACTGACTCCTCCAAGATACTCTCTAACTTGGCTAGTCAGAGTTTCAATGGTAAGAAGGGGCTAGGGTGTAGACCAATAGAACCTCCCTATAACCTCCATAGCAAGTATGTGTCTGTATCTGACAACCTTTTGTGTACTCACTGTGGTCGAAATGGTCATTTGAAAGAAAACTGTGAGATTCTGAAAAAGGTAAAAGAAAGGCATGAGAAGTTTGTTAGATCTGAAAAAACTGTTAAAAAGGGACAAAAGGTACCTGGTCCCCATCATCATTTTAGTAAGAACACTCTGCCCCCTTGGACAAGAAGGTTTCTTATTAAGCCTTTTTATAGATATTGGGAACTCCGTCTGAAGTGGGTTCCTAAATCTAGTAAGTAATTCTCATGCAAAAGAGAGGAATCAGTCAGTGCTGGTACATGGACAGTGGATGCTCAAGGCACATGACTGGGGATACTTCAAAATTCCTCTCTATGAAAGCACACCAAGGTGGTGGTGTGTCATTTGGTGGTGAAAAGAATGGTTTTATTCTTGGTATTAGCAAGATAGGGAGATCTGCTAATAATTCGATAAAAAATGTACACTATGTAGAGGGTCTCAAATACAATCTCTTGAGCATATCTCAAATTTATAACAAAGGAAATGAAGTCAAGTTCATGGCTAACAAATGTCTAGTCACCAATTGTATAACCAAAAGGGTTGTTATGTTTGCTACTAGGGTAAATAATATGTATATTGCAGATCTTGACTCTATTGAAGGAGATGATATGTCTTGTCTGAGTGCTCTAACCGATGATGTAGATCTGTGGCACCGGCGACTGGGTCAAGTAAGTACTTCTTTGTTGAACAAACTGTTTTCAGGGGACCTGGTCCGCGGACTGCCAAAGTTGAAGTTTTCCAGTTATAAACTCTGTGATTCCTGTGCCAAAGGAAAACAAACTAAGTCATCATTCAAAGCCAAGAAGGGAGTCAGTACAACCTGACCTATAGAGCTGTTTCACATGGACTTGTGTGGACCTGTCAGAATTCAAAGCAGAGGAGGTAAGAAATATATTCTTGTCATTGTTGATGATTTCTCCAGGTTTACATGGAATATGTTCCTATGAACGAAGGATGAGACGGCTGGACAACTGATCACTTTTACCAAAGTTATCCAACTGAAGGCGAATTGCAAGACTACTAGTATTATATCTGACCATCCAAGAACTCCTCAACAAAACGGAGTGGTTGAGAGAAAGAACAGAACTCTGGTTGATATTGCAAGGACTATGTTGATTGACTCAGGGTTGGCTATGAACTTCTGGGCAAAGCAGTCAACACAGCATGATATGTTACTAATAGATCAGGTCTATGATAAAGAAGACACCTTATGATTTGTTGAACGACAAAAAGCCTTCAATTGCTCACCTTAAGTCATTTGGGTGCAAATGCTTTGTACTAAATAATGAAAGGATGAATTGGGTAAGTTTGATGCCAGGAGTGATGAAGGTGTGTTTGTAGGATACTTTTCTACCAGCAAGGCCTATAAAATGTCTAACAAAAGAACTCTATGTGTCGAAGAGAGCATTTATGTGACATTCGATGAATCTGAGAAAATTGATGATCAAAAGAGAGACCATGAGATAGAAGAGCTGATCAAGGAAAGGGAAGACAAGGATATCCTAAACCCTGGAAACAAATAGGTTGCAAAGGAAATTGCTGCAAATCTCACAGGAGCACTTGGTCCCTCTGATACTACCCAGAAAGTTCCATCTCAAAATCATGAAGATGATGATGCTGAAATCGAAGAAGAATCGATCAAAAAGTCAGGATGGAAACATCAATCCTCTCATCCATTGGACAATCTCATCTCTCCACTTGACTCAGGAATTCAAACTAGATCCAGGACAAGTAATCTAGTTGCATACTCAGCCTTCATATCATCCATTGAGCCCAAGAACATCAAAGAAGCATTGCAGGATGCAGATTGGGTAACTTCAATGCAGGAAGAGCTCCATCAGCTTGAAAGAAGCAAGGTGTGGCACCTGGTCACCAGACCACTCAACAGAACCATTATAGGGACAATATGGGTTTTCAGAAACAAACTTGATGAGCATGGGACAATTACCAGAAACAAGTCAAGACTCGTGGTGCAGGGGTACAACCAAGAAGAAGGGATCGATTATGAAGAAACATTTGCTCCTGTAGCCAGAATTGAAGTCATCAGAATCTTGATAGCATTTGCCGCTCACATGGAATTCAAGCTGTTTCAAATGGATGTCAAGAGTGTCTTCTTGAATGGGAACCTGAAGGAAGAGGTATATGTCAAGCAGCCTCTAGGCTTTGAAGATGCAAACCTGCCCAATTATGAGCTGAAATTGGACAAGGCTATGTATGGATTAAAACAGGCTCCTAGAGCTTGGTATGAACGTCTGTCCAAGTTTCTTCTCACCAATGGGTTCAAAAGAGGCTTGCAGATCAAACAGTCCTCTTAAGGCACTTCAATATGCCAAGAGAAGTACATCAAATAGTTGCTCAAGAAATTCAATCTACGCGAAGCAAAGGTGTTGGACACTCCTATGAGCGCAAGTGTGAAACTTGATATTGATGAAGATGGTATGGAGGTAAATCAGACCATGTACAGGGGAATCATTGGGTCACTTCTGTACCTTACTGCAAGCAGGCCAGATATAGTGTTCAGCGTAGTGATGTGTGCAAGGTTTCAAGTAGCACCAAAGGAGTCTCACCTGAAGGCAACCAAACGTACCCTGAGATACTTGAAGGGAACTCAGGACCTGGTCCTCTTTTACCCTACTGGTGACTCTTTTGATCTTATAGGTTATGTTGATGTTGATTATGCAGATTTTCCGGTTGATCGAAAAAGCACATCAGGCATGGCACACTTCCTGGGATCAGCTTTGATTTCATGGGGAACAAAGAAGTAGAATTTTGTGGCATTGTCTACTGTAGAGACAGAGTATGTGGCTGTTGCATCATGTTGTGCACAACTACTGTGGATTAAGCAGCAGCTGGAAGATTTTGGTGTACTCACAGACATTATTCCTCTCATTTGTGATAACACTAGTGCCATGAACATGGCCAAAAATCCTGTCCAGCACAAGAGGACAAGTCACATAGATGTGAGGCATCACTTTCTAAGAGAAAATGTTGAAAAGCAAAATGTGGTGATAAGATTCTGCAAGACTGAAGATCAGCTGGCTGACATCTTTACAAAGTCATTAAGTAAAGAATCCTTCATAAAAAAATAGGATGAGGCTAGGGATGCACAAAATTACCTGACTCCTTGACAAAATTTGCACAAAAATCCTTCTTATTGATTATGTTAAGAAGGGCAGGTATCTATACTTGTTTTAATGCTTGTCACTTAAAAATTCACTTCTGGTACCTTAATGCAGGTATACACTCATGGTGTGTCTAGCTGAAGGGAAGATTAAATCATACAGACAGGGTTGCAAACTGAAAAGGGGACATGGTCCTCCTGAGGTTAGTATCACTTACGCTACACTGTATGTATGTCAACATCATTACCACGTGTCCCTCGCCCATTCATCGTGTTAATTTCAGACGTCTTTTTGCTTTTAAACCAAAGGTCGCTATTGTTGGTAACCCAATGTCTTTTTGGTTTTATATACTACTTCTCTTAGTGAATCAAATTACAAAATCTCATCAAACAATTCTTGTTGAAATTCACTAATCCCTTTTCCAAAGCTTTTCTCATTTTCTCAAAGTGCCTAACTCTACTTCTTCTTCAAAGATCCCTATCTCCTAAAAAGTTGTAAACCATCCAGTGACTTCACAAAACTTGCCATAAAATGTGGAGATATCAAGAATGCAGGGTTACTGAAAAGGTTTCTCAAGGGGAATATCAATTGCTTTTTTTTGAGTTCATCAATAAGGTGTTAGTGCCCAGAACTGAAAAGAGAGCAGTGGCATCTGCTGCTGATCTTTTTCACATAGAGAAGCTTGATGAACTTGAAGATATCAACCTCCCTGCCATTATGCTGGAATGTGAGTGTTGAAGGAAAAACTAGGGGCAGATCTCAAGTGGCAAATGTTCTATAGCAGCAGGCTGCTCTTAAACGGGAAGTGATTGTTCTTACCAAGATTCTGAATGACAAGGAGGTTGAGATTGCTAGACTCCAGTCTGAACTGCAGAAGGCTGTCTCAAGGGGACCTGGTACCAGTGAGGGTCATAAGCAGGTGCTCCAAGAGTTGAGGGATGAAAATGTGATGCTACTGAAGACAAATGCCTCACTTAGTGAGGAAATTAAGTCCCTAAACAAGCAAATTCTTCAGGCCCATGAGAGCGTTAGTGAGCGCATGATACTGTTGATGCGTACCTTTAATTCATTCCCCCTCCGTCCTAAATATGTCTTAGTTGTCCTGAGTTTCTCCTTTGTTTACTCATGTAACCCAAAATCTCGTGCCTTTATGTTTTGACAATTTACAGTGGTCAGTATTTGCGGTCTAATGTTATTTATGTTTCTGCCATGTTTATGTGTGGTTTAATATTCTCTTTATGCTTACATACACATGTTATGTGTGGCCCAAGGCCCTGAATTATTTATTGCCTTGCATTTAACTTGAATATGTTTACTGCTTCACCTTTTTAATGATGGCAAAAGGGGGAAGTTTTGTTGTAAAGTTGGTTGTGGAATAGAGGCATTGAACTAAGGGGGAACTGTGGAATAGAGGCACTGAACTAAGGGGGAACTGTGGTTGTTACTGGTGCACTAACAAAGAACTAATGGGGAACTGTGGTTGTTACTGGTGCACTAACAAAGGGGGAATTTGTTATGTATTTGAATGAATGTTTGTTTACTCACGTGAGGAGTTATGCAGGTTGTTTGTCATCATAAAAAAAGGGGAAATTGATAAGTGCTTATGCTCCTAGATGTTTTGATGATCACAAGTGCAGGGACTTGGTCCTCTGCAAATTATGAATACTCGTTCAGTTGTCAAAGTGTTGTACAGTTGTAAAAGTTGTCCGTGTCAAGAAGTTAGTGAAGCTGCAGAGTACTCCACCAATCAGAAGCGAGGAGGTTGCTTGTACATTGGACAATAATTCTTCTTGTCCAATATATTCCACATTACAAACAACAAATCATTCATTCATTCAAAGAGAGATACTTTCAAGCTTAAAAACAGCAAGGGACCTGATAGAAGTGCTGCGATTTGCTTTCTGTACCAGTTGCTTTTGTCTGCTTGTAATAGTTCTGATATTGTAGGATTCGTTTCACTTGTGAAAAAAACGTTTCAAACTTGTTTGAATCATTGTAAGAACTAGGTTAAGGGTAACTTAGGTTCTTACTCTAAAAGTCTATATTAATCGGTTAGGATTAGTATAGTGGGCAGTGTTGTATCTGTTGTGGCTCAGCTAAGTGATAGGAGGTATTGCTTAGTGTGGAGATTAGCAGGCTAATCTCATTTTGTAAACTGGCTTTTACTTTTGCTTGGAGAAGATTAGTGAAAGCAGTTTGAAAAGTCCTGTTGAGAACAGGTCGTGGTTTTACTCCCTTGAGCAAGGAGGTTTCCACGTAAAGTTATTTGTGCAATCTTTACTTTCAGCATTTATTTTCGGTCTGTTACTGTATTTGTGCTGAGGACCTGTTCCCATCGACTTAAGTGGACGCATACATTCCAACAAGCACATAATCAATATGAAACCGAACTTATTTGACCACGAAATATGAAAAAATTGGAAACCAGACACACCCTTTATATCGAAGAACAAAAGATACCCAAATACATAGATATATGAATAGCAGTTCAATTTACACGGAAATCTTGAAATTTACATGATTAAACAATAAGCTATAACTTTACATATTGAACTTATCAATCTTAATTACAAAGCTAATTGTTCAAATATATAAGTTTCTTGAATGAAATGCTTACTAAAAATCATCATCCTGATCATCTGAGGCTTTAATTACACTTGCTTTTGCCTCTAAATCATCCAGATAATGTTGATAGATATATGATGTATATCCCCATAATCCTAATAACAATGAAAACACCTTCAATCCAGTCATTCTATCTTTCAAGAACACCATTGCAAAAATTGGCACAATTGAAGTTCCCAAATTGATGACCACATTAGAGAACAAAGAAGATGCCTTAAAAACCAATCCACATGATCCAAGAGCATATAATTGCCAAGCAATAGCAGAACAAACTAAGTTTGTAACATATGATGATTTCCCTGTTCTGTACTCTCCCATTTCCTTCTCCAAATCCCTCCAATTACCGCTCGCGAAAAGCCCCGTTAACGAAGCAATCGTCACGAAAAAACCTATGAAAAACGACATTTTCATGACTTCTTTTAATGTACTACTTTTGAATACCTTTTGGAATGCGAGTTCTGTAAATGAGAACTGTAAAGCGTAACCTAGAGACCCGAAAGTGGTAGCTGCAAATCCGATTAGCAGAGATTTCTGAGATATTTCTCCGCTATCACCTGTCTCATTCTGGAAAACAACAGCAGAGGATGAAAAGGAGAGAAGCACGATGGAGTTGAGTATAATTGCAGTGATTTTTTGTCCGTTGAGGAGGAAGGTGGTGATCGCGTTGAACGCCAATTGAGAACCGGCAATTAGAGAATAAGTAGAGGCAGGTAGGTACTGTACCCCAACTGTAAATGACATAGAGTTTACTACTTGAAATAAACCAAGGAAGATGTAAACCGAAGCGCGAACAAATATAGAAGGCTGGTGAATGGTTAGTTCATCTTCATTGTGATTTTTGGGTGAAGGATAGCAAATAAAAGGCAGGAGAATTGAGAATCCAGCAGTTTGTGCCAATGTAGCAATCCATCTGGTTTGGCCACCTTGTTCATAGTATACTCTGCCCAACAGAGTGCCAGCTGCTTGACCACCAATAGTAAAAAATGTTAAGATAAATATTTGAAGCCATAGTATGAATTTACTTGATTGAAGGCTGCTGGTTTTTGCATTTTCAGATGACTCTGTTCCCTCTGCTTCTTCAACTGTCAAATCAAACAGGGCAACATAAAAACAGAGAGATAAAAATCAAAATTGTGCCTCGCCATCTTAGTAACTCAGTTGATTAACTAAATTTTCACCTTGTTGACTCCCAGGTAATATTATTTTCTCTTCTATCCATAAATTAAATCCTTTAAAATAAACAAAAAGAATAAAACTATATACTCTAAGGTCGAATATATTACATCAGCATTTGGTGGAACCAAGAATAATCAAACTTTTGGTACTGTTTTACCTAACTTATGAGTTCTAAATTCATTTTTTAATAATAGAAAACAATATTCTGTTAGATAGAGTGTGCAAAAAATAATAAGTTGATTCTGGGTAAGACACGGAATCAATAGCATATTTAGACTATTCATAAAGATAAGGAAATTTATTCAGAAGTTCTTATCCAATAATAATACTTCAGAAATTGGGATAGATTCAGAGCAGGGACGGAGCTAGCAAGAGTCGAAGGGTTCATCAGGTCGTATATTTCATAAGGGAGCTCAGGGATCGATTTTCCCTGTCAATTCCAGATAACTCTAGATCTGTCAGTTTGTTGCATAGGCTTTGCCTAGTACGATTTACATCTGTTATGTGATTTACAAGTTATTACACAAAAACGGATTTTACCGAAGAGTTACAACATAAGACTTTTCAGCTACTCCACGATAGGAATTTTCTTTGAATTAAAGTTTGAAAATGGCGAGGAGTTAGAAGAAGAAGAAAAATGGTATATTCACATGAACAATAGTAACCAAAATCAGTGAAAGTTCCGTTTGACACTGAAAGTGACAAAACCAGGAATTCAAGCAAAGGAGATTCAAAAAACACATAAAAATTCTCATACCAAGGAGAATCGATAACTTATAAATGCAAATAAAATTGAGACAAGGAAGAAGAAGAGGAGAAAACTAACAAGTGAGATGCAGCAGCTTTTCATGTGCTCCTTCCATGCTAACACGCGCCATAAAATTTGGATAACCGTTTTGATTACTTATAGAAGCACAAAGTATAATTTATAAGTCCATCAACATTTTGCTCCCCTAAATTATTCTATTGCTTTTATTTGCACCACTGGGTGTATCGTGACCGTGACCATTCTTAATAAAGATGACAATTGGTTTAGACGGGGTATAATGGATCAAGATAACAAATAAGTCAACACAACAACTCAATTCAAATTTGCTAATGTCTAAACGGGTTAGGTAATGAGTTATGAAACAGATCAAGATCCAAACTAGTCCATCCTTTTTACTAAGTTTTAATTGTATTGTTTGTGCTTCTTAAAGTATTTTAGTATCAACTAAAATTATTTTTTATTTATTATGGTTATATACAAAACATCAAATAAAAAATACTTTGATTAGATTTCTCATAAATCAATTTGGGTTACATATCAAGTTTATCAACTTGATTTTTAATAGGTTGAAATGAGGTGAGCTAATAAATGGGTTGGGTGAATTAAACGTGTTGGATTTGATTTTGCCACCACAAATCCTCAATAAGAGTTGAAAAAACTACCTAATTACACAAACAATCCTACCATATTTACTAATTCTCCTTATAATCTGAAATAATTACATTCCATATCACTAATTAATAATTTCATACCAAATTTTAAGTCAGATACACTTAGATACATGTTTTTTGCTACTAGATATACTGATATAGGGAGAGAGGTGAATGAGAACAAGAGGAAGACAAACGAGATTTGTGTATTTATTTCAAATACATGTGAATCATTAGATACATGTATATGTATGTATTTAGGATATCAGATACATAAAAAAGTGGCAAGCGAAATGGGAGGGAGACGAGCGAGATTTGTTTATGTATCCCAAATACATGTGATTAATCCACATGGATACAATGGATTTCCTTATCTTTCTTCTTGAAATTACGAGTTGAGATTTGGGGAGAGTGGATAGGACATGGTGATGGATAACGTAAATGAAGGCTCTGTTATGCACCAACGACGACCCCTTCTCTTTATCTTTCATGTACCCTACCTCATTCCTTTGCTGGCTCTTGGAAACCAAATCGGAATGAAAATTGATCAAACGAGACCGGAAAGGAAGCTAGCGAACCTAGGATCAACACCAAGGTAGGGCCAAAAGGGAAAAGAACGATATTTGATGTGAACGGAAGCACGAAACCCTCCCCATTCTTTGAATTTTATCAATCAAATGAAAAAAAAAAGACAATTTTTTTCTAATATGATCCAAAAGTTATTTTTAACGTAAATTGTACATAATTTTGCCTTCATATATCCCGAGATACACGTATCTAAATGTATCTGAACACAACAAAAATTTATAAAAATCAAAACATTACAAACTAACGTATATCTAAGTAATCAACTCATAAACTAATTTCTAAACTAATGAAATTTCGATAAGCTATAAGAGTGTGAAAATATCTATCTACTAGTACGACTTTGATATCCGCGGTTAATTTCACATTTTACCTATTAAATTTTCATTTTCTTCCCAAAATGGAGGGAATATTTATATGCTAGCATGGAATTTATTTTTGTTTTTATTGGTTTAGAAAGCATATAGTAAGAATAGATTTAATGAAAGACAGAAGCAAGTTGGGAAACAGTATAGCATATGGGGTAACCAAAAAAATGACATTCAACAACTACCAAATGAGGCAAGCCATTCATATGAATGTTGAGAAAAGGACAAATAAATTCATTAAATAAATATCAAATAACTTGGAGGGAGAAAATACAATAGCTCTCAAATATAAATACCATTTTAACATATTAAAGTATTTAACACAAAAATATATAAAATTATTTCCTTGTTTAAATAATATTGTCTTTTTTGTAAATTGACATTCAAAATACTTTTTTTTTTTAAAAAAACTGATCAAGTACGATATATTTGTCAAATTATAGCCACAATTCTTCATTATATAAAACTATAGCTATATTAAATAATATACTAATAATATTTGCCAATTTACGCTATATTTCCTAAAATTAATTAGTTCCACAAATATATGAACAGAGAAAAGGACAGCACAACGTGCGGGTCCCAAAGGATGAAATAATTGAATCTTTGAAAAGATCCTAAAGTTTCTTTTTTGTTTTTTGGTTCAAAATTAAACATAGGTGAATCATGATTTAAAATAGGCCAAATACATACACAGCCCCTCAAACTTGGCCCCATTTTTCATTTTGACACTCCAACTTAGCCTTGTTCCATTTTAATCCTTGAACTCCATTTTTTCTGTTTCATTTTAACACGAAATATTATTTTTATGATTTATTTATTTTATATATATTCTTCAAATGCAACTTCTTATTTTAAATCGACATGTGTCAGTTAATTTTAGTTAAAAAAATTAAAAATTAACAAAAAAAATTTAAAAATAGATGTGTGCCTGTTAATTTTAATAAAAAAATTAAACATTCGCAAACGAACATAAAATTTTCAAGAAATAATTTTATTTTTTGAGATTTCTCTATATTTTTGCATGAAAATAAATTGACGAAAGTTCTTTGATTTTCTTTCTTAGACATTCAATTAAATTAAATAACACTACTTATTTATTTTTTCTTAGCATCTAGGCTATCTAAATTTAACGCAAATACTCACTTTTAATTTTTAATATAAATCAATACAAATAAAAAAACTCATCTTCAATACGAGTAAAAAAAACACTCTTGTTCATTGCTAATAACACTACTAAAAAATGTTAAAACTCGACTGACTTTATTAGGTTGTCGGTGATTTTTAAGAAAGAAAACCAACACAATT
>JAJOOR010021378.1:0-27125 GCA_036250505.1 Solanum acaule | reverse complement strand
GTCATGAAAGTTGTTAATTTTTTGAGTGTTTTGTAGGTGACCGCTGTGGTGAATACTTTCTTTCGCAAAGGAGATGAGCAAGAGAAAGGTAAAGAGGACGTTTATGAGATGTTGAAAGTTCTTGATAATGAACTCAAGGATAAGAAGTTCTTGGTGGTTGACAAATTTGGGTTTGCTGATATTGTTGCAAATATGGTTGCACTTTGGCTGGGAGTTTATGAAGAAGCCTCTGGAGTTGTATTAGTGACAAGTCAAAAATTTCCTAAATTTTGTGCTTGGAGAGATGAATATATTAATTGTAGCCAAGTCAAGGAATATCTACCTTCAAGAAGAGATGAGTTGCTTACTTTTTTCCATGCCCGAGTTCGTGCTCGTGCTCAAGTTACAACTTCTGCTTCTGCTTCAAAATGAATTATTTAGATTCAATATGTATTAAGATATATGTTTATATAACATTAATTAAGTTCATTGAGGATTAATGGCTTTAGATTCTGTTTTCTTTTCCTGATAAACTATTGCAAGCCACATAATTTGATGAAATAGTGGGTCATATAAGCACATAAGTCATTTTATTGAGATTAAATACTATTCACCTTAAATATAAGCACTACATCAAAAGGTAATTTTAGTGGCAATTATTTAGCGGGATAAATTAATTGCCACTAATTTGTTCTCTGAAATGAAATATAGCGCAAATTCACATTGGCCGTAAAAAAATCTCTTCTCAGTGGCAATTAAAGACAATTACCACTAAAAGTCAATAACTAAAAGCATTTTGGTATTTTATTTATTCCCTCAAAGCAATAAAAGACGGTAGCCATTAGAACCGCTGTCCTCCTCCAGAATCACCGCTTATAGAGCCACCGTAGCCACCTTATTCGCCGCCACCTGAGCCACCATATTCACCGCTTACAGAGCCACCATAGCCACCTTATTCACCGCCACCTGAGCCACCATATTCACCGCCACTAGAGCCACCATATTCACCACGACCACAAAAACAACCGTATCCACCACCACTACCCAGACCTCCAAATCCACGTCCGTTGCCGGTCAACAACGCTGCTATGCTGGTATTATTCCTCCTTCACTGGTAACTACATGGATTTCTTCATATTTAGAAGTTCAATTAAGTTGTTGATATTTTATTCATGGTTTGCAAGATTCAGAGCAATTTTAGCGCGTGTAATCGTTTCATGAGAAAACAAAGCTGTTAGAATTGAAGTTTAAACTATTTCACAATTTCAGTATGTCTTTGATTTCTCTTCTAATCGGATTTATGAATTCACGTCCTAGCTCGAATTGAAGTTGAGTTCTTGTTTTCTTCAAGCCCTAATTTGGAACACATTGTCAATTTCCAATCTAACACTGGTTGAAAATCTAACCTCTTCGTCTTTTTCGATTCAAAATTCTACTATAATTTTCACTTTTAGCCTACTTCATTTGTGTGTTGTAAGCCTCTGTAGCTTTTGAAGAGTATTTTGCTAGTAGCATGTATGTTATAGTCCATGAGAAAGTCTGGAAGATAATCCATGTTCTTATTCATATATCCAAAATTACTTATTCAGTATGATTCCTTTTTCTAATGCCCAAAATATTTGCATCTTGTTTTGTAGCTTCAGTTCTTCTTTAGGTTGGGAACCAATAGCATAATCCTTACATCAATGATGAGTAGTATCTACTTGCCATAGTGAAGAAGATTCATGAACAAACAAGGCTTCCAATTGAAAAGTAGAATACAAAAGTTATATTGCGGAGAAATAAGGAAAAAATATGTTACTTTTAAATTTGGGGACTTGATTTGGATGCATATGAGAAGGGAAAGATTTCCTTCCCAAAGGAAGATCAAGCTAGATCCTAGAGGAAGTGGTTCATACAAATTTCTTGAAAGGATTGGAGACCATGCTTATATATTTGATCTTTATGGTGAGTTTCAAGTTAGTGTTACTTTTCATGTTTATGATCTTTTCCATGTTGATGTAGACTTGAATTCGATGAGAAATTATCTTCAAAAAAGAGGAGATTGATAGCATCCAAGGAAGCTCTACTTCATTGAAGGACAAGGATATGAAGCTTCAGAAATGCCCATAACAATATTTCAAGTAAAAATTAAAGAAATCCATAGTGTAAGATCTAAATACATTCTATCCCAATTAATATACATTTTACAAAAATCTCTTAAAAAGGTAGGCAGCCGGATACATAGCTAACCTTCAGATACATTATAACTGATACAAACTAAACAGTTTCTTGTTGCACTAAAAAAGGAAATAAAAAACGTAAAATTTAATTTTCTTGATTTACGCCTAGTTGATCCTAAACAGTCCATATCCTAATAGGTAATCGACTCACACATTTCAAATTTCAAATTTCAAAATTACATCTTCTCCATTGAAGAACAATTTTTGAATAGCCATCGATTTCGAAACAGTGATAACTTCAAGTAAACTCTGAAAATATTCTGATACATGATGAATATATCGATTCTGCTGAGGCATTCAAGAATTTGGGTGAGCGGAGTGAATTATGAAGGTTACAAAAGTGATGGGATCGTTGTTGGACAATCAATTTCATTTTTGAATCTCAAGGCAGCAATTTCAGCCGAGTTAGATATCGATGTGGTAAGGAAAAACATTGAAATTCGATACATTGTAGAAGGTAACTCGTCTCCGTTGAAAATTAAGAATGACATGGGTGTTAAACTATATCTAGAAGTAAAAAAATTGAGTCAGGATTTGCAATGTATCCATTATGCATTGATACAACTGAAAATATTATTGGTGATATACATAACTTTGATGGAACATGCGGAGAGATTACGTGTGTTGAAGGCACAACACAGGATACAGAAGCTCTTGTAGTGGTTGAATCAAGAATTTGTGATTTGTATTATATTCCAGAATTAGAAGTTACAAATTACATAATTGATTCAAACAGTATAGAGGTGAAGACATGTCAATTATATAAGGATAAAGCAACACTCGTAGATGTGATAGCGAAATATAAGATAAAGCACAACTTCAATTGCAAAGTAAAGAGATCTGATAGACAAAGGTATGGGAGTATTTGATCTGTTTTGTGAAGTAATGTGTTTGGTTTTTTTAGATCTATAAATGATGATACGTTTATATTTTTTATTTGTATGATACATTATTATTCTAAGAACTTGTATGATGGTGATTTTGATTTTTGTTTAATTTGTTGATTATGATATCCGATATAATAATAATGATACATTATTTATAAAGATACATTCGTTGAAAATTATTAGCGTATAAATAAGTGTAATGGTGTGTATGATATATGCATGGAGTGCTTAAGAATTGAGTCACATCCATCATGTATCAGATACATTTTATAATTTTGATGTGTGCCAACATAAGCATTTTGTGAATCTGTTACCTAAAACTAAACTAAATTAATTGTGTTGGTCATTAATTTTATTGATACATTAAGTTAATATTGTTGATACATTAAAGATTTGAGTTGCAACAATCATGTGTAACAGATACATTCTATAATTTTGTCTTACGTGTATCATTAAATTTATTTTGTGAATCTGATACATAAAACTACACTAAATTAATTGTGTTGGTCGTTAATATTGTTGATACATTAATGTATATCATTCTTTGATTAATTTGAACATTATAGTTTTATATATTATAAAATGTAACTGTTATATGTATTAATATGATAAAAAAAAATGTACAACTATGTGTTAGTGTGCTTTTCGGATGAATATGGTTGGACTATGAAGGCTTCATGTAGGAAAAAATTTGTTGTTTTCAAAGTTGGATACTTCAATAGTGAACATACGTGTTCAATGCGGGATAGGATACTAACCAAAGTCCAAGCAACTGTTGGGTTTGTTAGTGGTGTGACTGCTCCTAAATTGGTCAACCATAAACGAATTCATACTCCGAAAGATATAATTGATGATATTAGAGAATTCTATGGTGGGGTTCAAATATCTTACCAGCAAGCATGGCGTGCTAAGGAATGTGCACTAAAAATGATAAGGGGTAAACCATCTGATGGATATAGGCAGATGCTGAGATACATATACATTCTAAATACTGTGTATCCAAATTCATATATAAGGATGCACAAGACTGAGGAAGATGAATTCATGTATCTGTTCATAGCCTTAAGACCATTGATGAGGGGGTTCGATTATTGCAGACCGATAGTTATTGTCGATGGTGCACATCTTGGTGGAGCTTACAAATGGATATTTTTATCAGCAAGCACACTTGATGGGGCAGGTATGTGTTTTTTGTAATTGTGAGCTTGTTCTAAATGTTATGTATCAAATGAAATCATGTGTGTTGCTCTGTAATTAGGTTGCATATTGCCATTGGCATATGGTGTTGTGGACACTGAAACTGAGTGTTTGTGGACATGATTCTTCGAACAATTCAAAAATACATTTGACGAGCATGAAGAAATGTGTGTTGTATCAGATAGGAATGAGAGTATTATGAAGAGTGTAAGCATTGTGTTCCCAAATGTACCTCATTATGCATTCATATGGCATCTTTGGAAGAATGTCTGTTCAAACTTTAAAAGGAGCAAAAATACCCTAAGTGATATATTCTACTCTATGGACAAGGCATACATAAATGAGAATTTTGATAAATTGATGGCTAAGACGGATAAAGTTGATCATAGGATTAAGGAGTATCTTGAGGATGCAGGAGATGAGAAGTGGTCGAGAATTCATTCAACAGTAAATAGAGGTAGAATGATGACTTCGAACATTGCAGAATGTATCAATGGCTATCTTGTTGAGGCACGTCAGTTGTCTATATTAGAATTCTTGGAAGAAGTTAGAATTCTGTTTGGTTCCTGCAATTGCAAAAATAGAGAAATAGCCTCTTATACAAAGGACACATTGGGGAGAAGATTTGAGGAGGTATTGATTATAAATGCATCTAAGAGTTCAAAGATGAAGGTATGTATCATGATACATTACTACATATTTTATGTATCTAAATTGGTGTATCATTAGGCTGTTTGATCAGTATTTCTTTGAAATAAATTTATCACTGCCCTGCCTTTTTAATGTCCGTAGGTTGTTCCATCATCTGAATTTATTTTCTCGATTTATGAAGATGGAAGAAGATACATTGTTTTTCTTGAGCGGAAAGTATGTTCTTGTGGAAGATTTCAACTAGATGAGATACCTTGCGCACATGCAATCGCTGTTTTAAAGGACAAGAATGTTACATATATGCATTCATATTGCTCTGATTACTACAAGCCCGATGCATTAGTAAGAACCTATGAGATTCCAATGGTTCCAATGCCAGATAGGGAAGATTAGACGGTTCCTGACAATGTGATCGCTGAAACTGTGTTTTCACCTAGATACAAAAGATTGGCTGGACGATCAAGGAAAAGAAGAAAAAAAATGCAAATCAAAAGATAATAGTAAACACAAATTATTGTGGACGCTGTGGACAGCAAGGTCACAACAGAAGAACTTGTACTTTCTTCCCAAAAGAAATGTGAAATCATTATTTTTATAAGACATTAATGTTTTTGTTGAATAATTTTTCACGTAAACAATTATCACTTTTATAATTAAAATAAATAAAGTGTATTGTTTACGTTGGTTATTCTGGTAGAATATTTATGATTTTTGTTGTTCAAATTAATAATTTGTTATGATTTGTGTATCAATGTTATGTTTGTTAAGCATATATTAAGGTGCAGTTGTAAGTATAAATAAATTGTTAGTGTACATAAAAGCTAATGTATCATGTACATTAAATAATAAATAACCGAAGTAATGTATCATATACATTAAATCATATAATGATTATTGTATCATATACATTAAATAATATAAAGATTATTGTATCATATATATTAAGTCATACACAACCTATCTATTAGCAATAAACTATTATATGTGATAACTTATATGATACAAAATCTATCCTATTAGGTTTATATCCAATTTATTTGACACAATAACTATGAATCGTGTATCATATATATATTATGTTTCATGTATCATATTTATCACAAGTAATGAATCATATACATTAAATCTTAAATAAACTAATTATCGGGAATAGGCTATTATAGCTGATTAAATATGATACATAATAAAAATGAAACATGTATCATATACATTATCTTTCATGTATCATATACATTATAACATTTGTACCACAAAACATTAAATCATATCTACACTATAATATGATTTGAGTACAATTTTACTTTAAGTAATACAATAATGTGTCTGAAATTTAACTTTGTATTAGCAAAATATATTGGTCCATAAAGTATCAAACACCAATATAATGAAAACACAAAGCACACTAAAACTTTAGTGAAATTGTCAAAAAGAATTAAAAAAAACAAAAAACGCCGTCTTTGCATAGATACTTAATTCCTACTCTATGTGAACCAAATCTTCTTCAGGTGGTGGTGTGACTAGACCCTTAGGATTTAGTGGATCATCATTCTCACAAACGTATCCACCCTTGGCCTTTTTGCTTCCATAATTCCACAACAATGCTCCATATCTATTGCGTAGGTATTCTGGAGGAAACCATCTGGTGGTATTTCGTGTTGGACGCTTAGAAACTCCACAAATGTAGCAACATATAACCCACAGTCTCTACAAAAATGTAGAATATCAATTATAAAAATAAATTAAACATGATTCAAAAACAAGAAAAGCACAATACTTAGAGGCTATCACTTTTTTGTTGCATAATGTCTTGGGCAAATTTAATCATGAAAGGATGTTGTGGCTCTAAAAGTGAACCAGTTTCTTTGTCCTTATATGCATCACAATCACCCCAGTTTGTTCGCTTTGTTCTTTTCATAGAATCCATTGTCAAGGAGGTAAGTAGGCAACATTTGAGACAACTTTTTTATCTCGCTCGAATGTAATTTTTTCCTTGAGCCTAATGAAGAGTCATACACCCTTATTAACCTGCTTTTCAATTCAACAATAGCCAATACCCAATGGAATTCTCCATCACAGCTAACCGGGATGTAAATGTCGTCTACAAGATGTCATGCATGGTAATCTAGATGGGATTGAAAATCCTTTCATGATGTTGGTGATTGACCTCTCATATACAGATATAGCTGAAGCGCGATCAATGTGTTCTTGGGTACTAATAAGATCATCATCATGATTGTTGTAATACCTTTCATAGGTATTGTTGATGTGTGATATGAACAAGCAGTTAGCTGTTGTGTATCTGTATTGAATCATGCTGCGGAGTTTTGATTTTTTATAGAGGTAGTAAAAAACAACATCGATATGCTATACAAAGCATGAGAAACATAATTAGAAATTTGTGGGAAAAAAAGATGATGGTAAAAATTGATACATTAAGTGATAATCTTTACAATATTAATTTGATAGTTTGACTCTTTTTTAGTGTATCTGAAAGGTTATTTTGTATCAGATGGACTTATACCAATGCATCAGATACTCATTATATAGTTTCATTAACAACTTTACCTGATCAGTCCAATATTTATTTGGCTGTGAGATGACATAGAACCAGATTTTGTCAGTTGGAAATGCAACAACAAAATCCATCATCTCAAATCCAAAAGAAGAGGCTTTTGATCTATATTTATCCTTTGTTGGTTTCCTGTATTAATGTTCGTATTCACAATTGGTTATATCAAAATAGGTTAATCCAAAAATTTCACAATATATGTATAAAACTTATTGACATGAGTTTTGAGAAGACCATTGGTTACCCACTGCTTATACTCATCAATTAGATTAGATGGAGCTTGATATGTAATCCCACATCCTTCAAATGGGAAATTAAGACGAACGTCATCATCCAATTTCTCTTTTCCTTTCTCGCTTGACCCAAAAAAAGTCAAGTATGGAGATTGTAATATTTTTGAAGGCATCCTGTTTCTTGGCACAAGAGTCTTTGAATCGCTTAGAACAACAATCTCGGTGATTGGAATATCAGTGGGTAATTGACTGTTAGATAACAAAGCATGGCTGTCAGTTAAATCTTGTCGATTGATTGCACACAATGATTTAGCAGGAATAGGAACTTTTCCTAGATCGGAGATAAGTGCATCTATGGCTGCTTGAGTTGAGGGTGATATTGTTGTTGATATGGAATGATGCTGTATAATATGATATTATAATTTTTTTTAGTAAAATTGCATATAGTGAATGATAGTGTCATGATACATAATTAAAAAATTAACCAATGTACCAACTTTTATTGTATCAGACACAAATTGACGGATGTTGTGTTGAACTGTATCAACATCATCTTCATTGATTGTTACTTCATTTATATCTTGTGGGGCTTGATCTGCTTCATCATCCTGAATAAAAGCATATTGTATAAATCATTGATACATTATAAATATAATGTATCATATACAAAAAAGTTTGATGTATCTAGCAACTTATAATGTATAATAGTAATAAAGTTTTGATCATACTAATACCTACTTAGGCTCATTTGCTTCAGTATCAACATGAGTATTTTCATTTGTGGGTTGTAGTTCTGAAACATGCTCTATTTGTTGTTGGTTCCTGATAGTATGATCAATCTGTATTTGAAGTTTTAATAATAGAAAAGTGTTAACAAAATTGGTAATTATACATTATTTAACTTGGTTGCTAAATATAAAGTTGAATTATGTATCTGGTTAATAATGTATATTTGATACATATAACTGTTAATGAATTAGAAGATTCAGTGTGTCACATTAGCTATATACAAATGACTTATGTGTGCTGATACATATATTTTTCATTCTTAATACAAACTTAATGTATGAGCTGTAAAGACAATAACAAATAATGTATCAGATACATACCTCTGAAGTAACATGAACTTGATGTTCAACCTCATTAACATATACATCAACCTTATCAGCAGATACACCAAACTCATCAGCAAGATCTATATGTATTGGTGAAGATGGTTGTTTAGCAAACTGAAATGTGCTTGATTGAGGATCAACATTGCCTTTTTGTTTGGAAACTTCAACCGTGCACGCCATAGGTTTACCGGAAACATCCTTCATTAATGAATTTAATAACATAACAACCTATGAAACTTCATCCACAAAAAAGGAAATATATATATATATATATAAACCTAGTACCTTTAGAGGTTGGTTGTCTTCCCTGTGTCGAGATTGCATCAACTGGGAGTGGTTTTTCTTTATTAAACTTTCAAGTTTCTCAAATTTCTTGTCAACATATCAAAAGATTAAAAAAAGACAACTACTTTTAGAGTCAATATACAGAACAAAATAATAAAATCAAAATCATTACTTACGTAATCCTTCAAAAATTCTTTCGGTTCTTCAATATCTGGAATTACAGAGTTGACTTTTTGAGCATCTGAAGAAACATGGACATTAGAAGCCGGGGTCGGTGATTCATCTGAAATAGAAAATGGCTAGTTTAATGACACATTGTACTAATCTGACTGACTAGGTTTTGACACCTTTGTTTTAGTTGTATCAACTTTTTTTCTTCGTTTTGGTGGTGGTGGAGATGATGTATCAGACACTCTTGATGATCTCCTTACCAACTGCTCGAGAGGGCTTGTGGAGAAATTCTCGAATCCAGAAATGTCTTTAGATTGTAATACCTTGGGACTGACAAATGTTGTGGGGGGTGAAGGAGCAAGAGCATGTTGATCTTTGGTAAATTAATAGGTACAAGTTCCTTCGGTGTTGGAACAATGTTTGAACACCCATTCTGAAACAAAATATATAAAGATTAAGACACAGAATTATGTATCCCAACATAGATAAAAATGATATTAACAAGAAAAACTTGCAACCTTACAACTATATATATACTTAATTAAAAAACAAATGTAATATAAAATGGAAATGAATATCACCTCTGTGAAAATGCTAGACATAAGCATTCCAAACTTTGGATTTACAGCCACAACCCTCCAATTGCAAATCCTAGGGATGACATTGCGTTCTTTGACAACTATCTCAGGATTTACTTGGGATGCACATTCGTAGGTCCATACATTTAGTGCATAAGACATGCCATATAAATGATACATCTGTTTATTAAGATTGAAACCATGTTTGAGTGAAATCATCAGCTTTGAGAATGCAATTTGACCCCTAGGATATAATCGATAGCTACCATCTTCAATCATTAAGAATTCATCAATAGATTTTGAAGAATCACCAGTTGAGACAAAATGAATGTATGGACAAAGTACATGATAGCCATATGAAGGGAATCCTGATTGTTCTCCCAATTGCCCATTAGAAAGTGTTAGACCAGACGGCTCTTGCTTGTACTATTCACTGCATCAGGAAAATATTTTTGGAATAACCTACAGGGAGTTGATTCTGGGTATGCAAAGTCTTTAGTATTGCTTTTACATTTTAGACCAGTTATTAGGGAAAATTTCTTGATACCAAAATTCAATCTACTCTCATTAGCATGTCTAATATGCAACACCTTTGTGTTGTCCTGTTCCAACTCTAACAACAACAAACATTTAGTTATTTGTCCCTAAAAATTGCATTTTGGGATGTCTAAATATGGTTCGAAAATTGTAGCTATGAATAGTTCAATACACACATCCCATAAAGACTTCTTGAACTCATCCAAGAAATTTGTGTTGTAAGGGGCACCAAACCTTAAAGCATGTGTTGGTACCTTTTTAATGACATATTTCATTGACTGCAAAATGCAAAAACAAAACATACTATTTATAATGATATCTTCTGATACATAAATAAAAAACACCAATTCAAATTAAAAAAACAATTGACTACCACTAAAAGTTACTCTTTATTACCACTAACATTAATTGATTCATAATAAAAAAATGTTTGATACATAAATAAAATACATACTACCAAGCTTCACATGTCTTATACATTGAATGTTTGTTGAACGTATTATATAACTTGATATATTACAATACAAATCATAAGACTATCATTAACATTAATTGATTCATGATAAAAAAACTTGACTACCACTAACAGTAAGTACTGATTCATAATAAAAAAATGTTTGATACATAAATAAAATACATACTAGCAAGCTTCAAATGTCTGATATATTAAATGTTAGTTGAACATATTATATAACTTGATACATTACAATACAAATCATATGACTACCAAGGATGACCTGTGTGATACATTAACCACTTTTTTGTTAAATTTCAGCAACATTTTTTTCATATTTAATACTAAACTAAAATTAGGGTTTTATATGTGTCGACTAAGTACAAATCAGTTGGTATCAAACTAAGATTGGGGTTTTATATGTATCATTTTTTAACCCAATAAACAATATAGCTTAACACATGCAATTAATATATCAGTTAATTTCAATCTAACAGACCAAATGACATACAAACCACAAACAAGTGTAATAAAGATTAAAAATACATACTTTAGGCAATGAAGGTCGGGCAATGGCAGGTGCTGCTTTTCTTCCCCTTTTTTTGGGGTTTCTTTTCAAAATTTGGTCTCGATGATGAAGGCACTTCTTTGTTCGACTGATTCTTCATGTTTAATGGGTCATGCAAACTTTTGGATTTATTTTTGGCCTAATTTTCATCGTATGAATCATATACTGATCGATTAGTACTAGAAGGATTTGATGTAGGATCTTGATCCATATGTATTAGGAAGAAAATTTGAAAAAAATAAAAAAGAAACGAAGAAGATGAAAAGTGAGATGACAATCTTACCTATTCAAAAGTTTGAAAATGGTTGAAAGGAGAGAAAATTTTTGAAAATCAAATTTAGATATTGATTTGTAACTGATAAGATTTTGGAGTGAATTTAGGGAGAGAAACTAGGAGTGAAAGAGGTAGAGATGAACGTGGGTTGCAGATTGTGTTTTATGTATCCAAAAATTTTGTTATTTAGGATAAAGAAGGGATTTAAGTAATAATTTAAAAAGGTAGGGAAAAATAGACAATAAGGAACTTAAAGTTATGAATATAAGTTATTTTTCCATATTTCAAACCAAGGAGTTCAATGATAAGCTCAATGGGCTTTAATCATTAATCTAGGGTATCTTGTTGGGGAAGAAGAGATCAAGCCCAAGGGAGATGAATAGTCAAAAATCTATAACTATTTGGTGAGCCAAGTTGAAGTCCAAAGTGGTGTAGAAAAAGGTTCAAAATTAGCCCAAAAGGAGACCAGATTCAACCCTTAAGTGGGAGCTGAAATCAAAAGCACAATCAAGCCCAAATGGGATTCAAAACCCACCAAAAGAGCCCACAAAGTCCTTAATTCAGCCATAACCAAGCTGTTAAAACTGTTGAGGACGTTCTCAATGGGGGGTCGTTGAGATAGCATCAAATTCCCAACTCTTCTATCTCGAGTAATTTCCATCCCCGATATTTTCTTTGTAGCGCCCAAATCCTTCATATCTCTCACCTAGCTACTTCTTCAACCAAATAATTTGTGACATAGCATGTCATCCATATATAATAGTAAATACACAAAACAACCATGTGTAGACATTGAAAATTTATGGGACTCTTAAAGACATGTTTAATTCTAGTTGGGATTCTACAAGATGTATTTGATTCCCATTAGAATTCTTGGAGGTTTCTCTAACCCTCAACCTTAGCTTATGCCTATATAAAGGGTACTATATTCTCTTGAAAAAATATCTCAAATATTCCGCAAATTCATGGAATATTTATATAAAGGTCAAATCTAAATCATCATAGTTCAAGAAATACGCCACTGACGTCCTTCGAATCATGAATAAATCGTATGAGAGAAGAATCAAGAGAGGAACATAATTGTACCCGCACTATTATCAATAAAATATTCATGTTTCTTCAGAATTCATTTGTGTGGTTGATTTATTTTTCATATGTTTAAAATTTGTTGCAAACAAATTGGCACGCCCAGTGGGTCCAAATCTGCCTTCATCTCTTCTTTCATAAATCAAATCTACAAATCTGAAGGTGCAAAGGTGGAAGAATGATTAGTACTTCAAACCTCGTTTTTGAGTTTCATCAAGAATACACTCCGACATGCCTTGAAGCATGGGGCATTTGTATACGATGAAAATTTGAGGGACTCATAAAGACGTGTTCAATTCTAGTTGGTATTCTACAAGATGTATTTGATTCCTGTTACAATTCTTAGAGGCTACTCTAACCCTAAACCCTAGCTTACGCCTATATAAAGAGTATTATATTCCCTTGAAAAGGCATCTCAAATATTTCACAAATTCATGAAATATTTATATAGAGGTCAAATCTAAATCATCCTAGTTCGAGAAACACGCCACTAACGGCCCTCAATTCATTGATAAATCGCATGAGAGGAGAATCAAGGGAGGAACAGAATTGTACCCGCACTATTATCAATAAAATATTCATATTTCTTCCAATTTTATTTGTGTGGTTGATTTATTTTCCATATGTTTAAAATTTGTTGCCAACACCATGTTCAAGCTTCTTGTCATACACACAACTGTCATATCCACTTGGAGAAAAGGCTTTCTCAATCATGTTATAACATGTTAATATATGATTTGTTATAGTTTCTCAATGAATGGTTATTCAATAAATTTTGTACAAGGGCTAATATTCGAAGTAGTTAAAGCTAATTAAGAAACTAATCACATTGAATATTTTAAATGGTCGCTGTGATAAGAACTAACAAAAGTGAAAGGGTCATTCAGAAACAATAAATCAACTCCCAGCTACCTTTCTTTTGGCCTTAGCTACAATATTTTATTACTCCCTACTTATCCTAATTCATTCACATGAAGTCTTTGTAAACATCCAGCAAAGAAAGATTCCAAACTCTTGAGGACATTCTCAATATAGGGTTGTTGAGATAGCATCAAATTCCCAACTCTTCTATCTTGAGTAATTGTCATACCCAATATTTTCTTTCCCCAAATCCTTCATCTTAATCTCTCACCTAGTTGCTTCTTCAACCAAACAATTTGTGACATCTCTGTAACACCTCAGATTTGAGAAAATAGAAAAAAAAATGCAGCTTTCCATACCTGGTGCAAGAACCACGGAAACCATCGATGGTCTGTAGTCTAACACACGGTCCGTATATATTTATGGTCTCTGATCCCATCCATGGTCGACCAGGATGGTCCGTGGTTGGACCTATGGACCGTAGATGAGGGTCAGCAGCCAGTTAGAGGGAAATTGATGTTGGGTCAACTTCAAACTGTCATAACTTTTAGCACAAAATGAATTAGGTGGTTTATGACCTATCAAATTAAAGATAATTGAATCTTCTTTCCAACGCCACCAAGTTTGTTAAAATCCCATCTCGGAGTAAAAGGTTATGCTCGTTTTAGTGAAACCTTGTCGGGTAGAGCTTGACCGACGACTGCTACCTACAGTTGGTAGGTCAACCGACGGTCCGTATGTCCTTCCGTGGATAACCTTTGTCAGGTTTTAAGTTAGGGTCATTTAGGTCTTTTTCCTATGCATTGTGGCCCTTAAACTACATCGTTTAATGCCTAAATTACATCGTTTTACTCAGTTTAGGCCTAATAACTTAGTCAGACATACCCAAAACCTTTATTCACCTAAAGTTCATCGAACTTAGAACAAAAGAGGAGAAAAGAGGTGACCCAACCCCCCCAAAAACACAACAAGTTTTCTTCAGTTCCAGTCTCAAAATTGAAGGATTTATCTGTAGATTTCATCACCAGGTATGTGGGATTTCACTAGTGGATTCCTTTCATCCACTAGGTCCCTGGAATTCAGTCAAATTCTTGATTCTCTATATTTTGTTTAGATCTAGGGTTTCTAAAACCTTAGAAAATTGTTATGATTCAGCTGTTAGAATATTCCTAATCAAATTATCATGTTTTTGTGGAATCGTTGCTTAGTTCTTCGCACGAAATTAAGAACCCTAGATGTGTAGATTCTCTTAGTTCATGAATTAGACATGCTAGGTCAGTTAAACAGATATACATGCTACAGTTTCGAATGTCACATTATCAGTATATAATTGTTAAAATTTGCATGTCAGTATTTCAGTGATAATATATCATATACATATTCAGTTGGGAGTAGGCTTAGCATCGAGTGGATTAGGGTTTGTGCGTACCCTCATTGTCCTAGAACTATGTGCCTCTATAGGCTTATAAGTCTCCTCTGTTGGGCATCAAATTTAGTAATCACGACAGTCATGCCTTTATACCTTGTCAAGGTATATTGGATCCTCTCGATGGGGCGTATACATCGGACTCCACTTTTAGCTCACGTGGTTTTATGTCGGTTAATAGTAGTTTCCACAGTCAGACTCTACTGCATTCGACCAGGTTTTCAGTTATAATTCAATATTCAGTCTCAACACGTTATGTACTTGGTCATTGCATTCAGTTTAGTTCTATTCAGTAATATCAGTATTTCCATTATGTTCAGTTGTATCATTGCTCAGTTATGCTTTGTTCAGCTTATATGTTTGTTCAGCTTTTATCCTATCCTGCATGCTCAGTACCTTCCAAGTACTGATGCATACTCTGCGCTACATCTTTTCGTGATGTAGGTTTAGGTCCTCAACATTCATATCATATGTGGGTCGGTTCCCGATCCACATTCAGCAGCTTCAGTGGTGAGTCCTCATACTTCTAGGACAATAGACATGATTTCAGATTTAGTCTGTCATTTCAGTTTTGCTAGGGATAGCTGGGGACATGTCCCAACAACTCTAGTCAGTAGAGGCTTTCTAGACATAGTTAGATTCAACTTTAGTTTTTGAGTGATTGTTCAGTATCACTAAACTCTTAGAAATTTATATATGTTCAGTATCCTAGGTCTCATATTTACATCTAGGGGGTAGCCTCGGGGCGTGACAATCTCTTAGCAACAATCAGCATGCCATCCATATATAACAGAAAATACACAAAAGAACCATATTTAGACATTGAAAATTTGTGGGACTCTTAAAGACATGTTCAATTATAGTTGGGATTCTACAAGATGTATTTGATTCCCAGTAGAATTCTTGGAGGTTTCTCTAACCCTAAACCCTAGCTTATGCCAATATAACGGGTACTATATTCTCTTGAAAAAGCATCTCAAATATTACGCAAATTCATAGAATATTTATATAGAGGTCAAATCTAAATCATCCTAGTTGAAGAAATGCACCACTATAACGTTCCTCGAAACATGGATAAATTGTATGAGAGAAGAATCAAGGGAGGAACAGAATTGTACCCACACAATTATCAATAAAATATTCATGTTTCTTCAGATTTTATTTGTGTGGTTGATTTATTTTCCATATGTTTAAAATTTATTACAAAAATTGGCACACCCAGTGGGACCAAATCCGCCTTCATCTCTTCTCTCATAAATCAAATCTACAAATCTGAAGCTGCGAAGGTGGAAGAATGATTAGTTCTTCAAGCCTCATTTTTGAGTGTCATCAAGTCTACACTACAAGCCTTGAAGCAGGGGGCATTTGTAGACATTGAAAATTTGTGGGACTCTTTATAAAGACTTGTTCAATTCTAGTTGGGATTCTACAAGATGTATTTGATTCCCGTTAGAATACTTGGAGGCTACTCTAACCCTTAACCCTAGCTTATGCCTATATAAAGAGTATTATATTCCCTTGAAAAGGCATCTCAAATATTCCACAAATTCATGAAATATTTATATAGAGGTCAAATATAAATCATCTTAGTTCGAGAAATACGCCACTAACGGCCCTCGATTCATGGATAAATTGTATGAGAGAAGAATCAAGAGAGGAACATAATTGTACCCACACTATTATTAATAAAACATTCATATTTCTTCAGATTTTATTTGTGTGGTTAATTTATTTTCCATATGTTTACAATTTGTTGCCAACACCATGTTCAAGCTTCTTGTTATACACACAACTATCATATCCACTTGGAGAAAAGGATTTCTCAAGCCTGTTATAGCATGTTAATATATGATTTATTATAGTTTCTCAATGAATGGTTATTCAACAAATTTTGTACAAGGGTTAATATTCTAAGTAGTTAAAGCTAATTATGAAACTAATCACATTGAATCTTTTAAATGGTGTTGGTGATAAGAACTAACAAAAGTGAAAGGGTCATTCAAAAACTACAAATCAACTACCATCTACCATTCTTTTGGCCTTAGCTACAATATTTTATTACTCCCTACTTATCCTAATTCATTCACAGGAAGTCTTTGTGAACATCCAGCAAAGAAAGATTCCAAACATAAAAGGTGAGATATATCATGTTTGGAATAGGCTATGAGATAAAGGGTGTGTTTGATATGGAAGAATAAGTTTCAATCAAATGGAATCAGTTATGCTAAAAGTTGTTTGTGTACAAAACATGAATATGCAGTTGTTGTTTATTCTCTTCAAATTGGCTCACTTATATCAATCTGATTCATATCACACGAAAGATCACATCCCATTTTCATAGGTCTCACTTATATCAATCTGATTCATCAGATGATTGGCTCAAAGTATCACAGAAATATTTCCACACAACAATCATACACTTCCTCAAACGTTCCTATTAAATTATCTCATTTTCGACTTCCACATATATCAAGAAACAAGTTGCTTCCTACAGCCATGACTAAACACACTTAAGCACTTGTGTAAAATTGAAGCTTACTGTAAATGTGGGAAGCCTTCAAATAGAATTCTTGCTTGAAGTGTGGGAAAGGTGATTTGGATAAATATGTTTAATGAGGAAAGGAATTCTACCACAATGCTACTAGTGGAGGGATTGATCCACCAGTTGACAACCGCAAAGACACATACATAGATGGAGCTGGTGCAAATAATTCTGTTTTGAGATTACTCAATGACCAAATTCTGGTGTCTCAAATATCATCGCATCGAGTGTCCATTTTGAGCAGCAATTAACTGCACTCTAGTTACAGCTTCAAAATATGGAAATTGTTCCTACTGCTGGTGTACTGATTGAGCTGATACTAATGGGACTCAATTTCTTCTAGACAGTAACTTGTCAAGAATGAGGTCCAAAATAATGCGTCTAACTACATATATCATTTTTGACTTCCATAAATCACCAAAACTACATATATGTTTCTTCCTATGACCGTAATTATACACACTTAAGTACTTGTGCAGAATTGAAATCTAACTGGCATGAGTTATCAAATTGCATGCAAGAGTAGACTACTTGATGCCACATTGGGTTGACTACTGACAAAGTGGAGCCTAATCTTTTTCAGCGTTGAAAGAGCGTCTTCCATGCTAGTTCTTGCATTAGGTGTCACTAAAGTGCAGCTCAAAGCTAATTCCTTGATAGATAACAAATATTGAATCTTTGCATCAATTTCTTCATCCCCTAGTTGTACCAAATTAGAATCCACCACTTTATGAATTTCACCCGGAAAGGAATCACTAACCCAACGTTGTATGCTCAAGTCTCCAGTAAATATTTCATCACTTGGTCTCATTCTTGTAAATGTCTCCATCATCAATATGCCAAAATTATAAACATCACAGTTTGTGGATACTATTCCATCTTTTCCATACTCTGCAATCATGGTATAAAAAATGATCACTAAACCTTCCTCGTTAAAATTGAATATGTCAAAACTAAGAGTATCAATCTAGATCTAGGGGAACGAATGCTTTTGAGTATTTAAACAACATGTGGAAACGTTAAAAAGTTCTAATATACCTGGAGCAATATATCCAATGGTTGAAATTGTCCTTGTCTGAACAATAGCCTCCCCTCCACCTAACATATCTTGATCTAGCAAGACATTGTGTGGCTTCAAGTCACAATGCACCACAGGTGTGGAACAACCATTGTGGAGATAATCCATTGCAGATGCAATAAATTCAAGAACAAGTTGTGGGAGTATAGCCATTTATCAAGTGTTCTGTTGGGTATGTATTCCAACACTAGGGCCCTGAAATCATGTTTGGAGCAGTCGGTGATGACTTTGGTCAGATTTCTGTGGCGAAGGTTTCGGAGTATCTCACATTCTATGTCAAAATTTCTGAATGCATGCTCCAATTGCACATTGAATACCTTTGTTGCAAAAAGGTTTCGGAGTGTCTCACATTCTATGTCAAAACTTCTGAATGTTGAAACTCCCATTACCAAGCAAATTGCTTTCGTCAAATCCTTTTGTGGCTTGTTAAAGTTCATATAGGAAATTCTTTTATGCCCTTTTACCAGAGACACATCTACTTGACTTGCATTCTTCTTTGTCTTTTTCAATCTTAATACCACATATCCACAGACCAACGCAATGAGTGATCCCATCCCTAATAGAATATATATACTTGTAAGTACACTTTTTCTTCTTGACTTTTCTATCGATTTGGTAAGGCATGGTTTCACGTTACACCGGGAGTCACCACAGAGTCCATCATTGGAGAGGAAAGATTGACTAGTGACATACGCAAAAGGACCACCATAGGGAATTTCTCCACTGAGTTTATTAAATGAGATATTAATGTATTTGAGATACACAAGAGCTTCTAATGACATTGGAATTTCACCACTAACACTATTATAGCACAAATCCAAGAATTCCAAACACAATATTTTACCAAATGATTCTGGAATAGGCCCCTCTAATCTATTATGTGCTAGAGAAAGATTAATCAGTTTATCTAGACCCCCTAGAGTGCTAGGAATCTTACCAGAAAATAATTTCTTGACAAATCAATGAGTGTTGCAGACTTTAAGTTTCCGCTCTCCTGTGGAATTTGCCCACTCAATAAATGGGATGAAACATCGAATTCTATGATATCTTAAAGGTTTCCCAAGCTTGCGGGTAATCTTGAATTCAGCCTGTTGTGAGCTAGATAAAGATTTCTCAAACTAGTGACATTCCCTAAGCATGGTGGCACCGAACCGGAAAACTTATTTCTTGATAAGTATAATGCGCCAAGATTCTTTAAACTACATATAACGTCTGGTATGATTCCTTCTATCTTGTTGCTTTGTAGTTGAAGGTTCAACATGCCCTGGAGAGTAGTAGGAATATGTCCACTAAATTCATTGTTAAACAGACTAATAATTGTCATTCCAGTAAGATTACCAAATTCCTGAGGAATGATGCCCTTCAGTTAAGTTCGCGATCTCTCTTGGTAAAGTTCCAATAAACGCATTGAATGACAATGCCAAGACTTGAAGCTTTCTGCATTTCTCCAAGTTTGGTGGAATAACTCCATCTAGGGAGTTCATTGAGAGGTGAAGCCCTTCCAAGTTTAGAAGATAATCACATATAGTTATTGAAAGCTTTCCAGTAAGATTGTTACCAGTAAGAGCAATCATTTGCATTGTAGTAATGTTAAAGATCGATGGTGGTATAGAGCCAGCAAGCTGATTATATTGCAGGTCTAGGACAGTCAAGTAACGAAGATCACCGATTTATCTAGGGATCTCTCCATCGAGAAAATTTCTCTGTATTCTCAACACTTCCAGCTTTGTTAGATTGGAAAAGAAAGTTGGAATTTTCTCCGAAAATTAGTTGCTCGATAGGTATACAAAACGTAGATTTGGTAACAAACTTAAAAATGATGGAATGGCTATGGTGAAGTTATTGCTTGTGACATAAATTGATTTCAAACTCCGTAAATGAGCCAACTCTTCTGGAAAACCCCCATGGAAAGTGTTGTCACTGATGTTAAGGGAGATGAGAAATGAGAGGTTTCCAAGACGTGGAGGAATGGTACCATGCTAGAAATGCCTAAAGCAGTAACTCTATGGTGACGGGAGGTGCAAGAATGTTGCAATTTTAACATTACTGATAGTGAAGTGGTTGTACACTAAGCTGATGCAATGGTACTTAACAACTCATGAAGAAGTTAGTTATGTAAGAAGAGCAATCTACAGTTTAGTCCAGTTGTAGTTTTTATTTATTGCATTTAAGTTTTATTTATTTTGAATCAGTTAGGATAGTATAGTTGTGTTAGGACTCCTGAGTGGAGAGGCGTGGCCAAGGCCTATATCTGTACTTGTCACAGCATTTTGAGAGCAGGAATTGCAATACAATCTAGTTTCTCTTTTATTCAGTTTTTTTCTTTTCTTTCTTTTTCTTAGCCTTAAGTTACTGTTTCATTGATTTTCTCTTAGTTGCAAATCTGTTTTGCAACATTTGGTATCAGAGCACTGTCCTGAGATCTGTGGGAACCATGGCTAACAACATGAAGGAGATTAAAGATATTTTCGATAGCATGACATTGGAACCAACATCAGTGAAGGACCAAGTGAGATTTACACCTCATTTGGTAACCTTATGGTTTGGACTACTTCTGTTTATGTAGGAAATCCACCAGGATTTCTATCTCCAGGAGGCTACCAGTATGGTACTTCACAGTATTAGCAGTACGAAACACGAATAGGAGAACAACACCATCAGCAAAAAGGTTATAGTAGGGGTCAACAATTCTTTGCTCATCCAGGCCAACTTCCAGCCACAGACCAAGGAGGGAGGGTTCAATGCTACTACCAACCAATCTCCTATGACTCACAATAATGGATCCATGACTCACCTTACAAAGGTAGATTTCCTTCGATTTGATGGTACAAATCTTAGAACATAGATGTATAAGGCAGATCAATTCTTCTCGTACGATGATACCCCAATAAGTCCCAGTGAGTCAAAAGGTTAGACTAGCCGCCTTACACTTTGATCACACAACCATAGAATGGCATCTGTCGTACCTTAAGAGCAGGTTTCACTTACCTTATCCAACTTGGGATGAGTATGTGTATACCTTGATGGACAAATTTGGGGGTGATTATGAAGACCCAATGTCTAAGTTTAAGTTGGTAAAACAACGTGGGTCTATGAAGGACTATCAGAAGGAGTTTGATAGGATTATGACTTGGCTAACTATCTTGCCTGAACATGCTATCAGTGGGTTCATTATAGGTTTAAAACCAGAAATTGGATTTACTGTGAAAAACCGTGGGCCTTTTACACTTCCTCAAGCTTACCAGTTGGATAGGAACACAGAGTCACAGTTGCACTCTCAAATGAGGTTGACTAAATACATCATGCCTAGTGGGGGTGGTTCTTTCCAGAAGGGTGGTTACAACCCCGCTTTTACTAAAAATACAGGGATTAGGAAAGAGCTCGTGGAAAATTTCAATAGAGAAAGAAGCAGACCATTGACACAGGCTGAATTGAGTGAAAAGAGACAGAAGAGTCTATGTTTTTTCTATGATGAAAAGTTTGTTCCTGGCCATAAATGTGCTACATCCAACATACTCCATCTGTTGGAAGTGGATGAGGAACATGAGGTGATCGTAGAGGATGAACCACAGGAGACAGAACACTCTATTGAGCAAGAAGAGGAAAAAGTAGTCTGCGAAATTTCTTTACAAGTCGTTCAGGGTGTGCCTGGCTAACAAACGCTAAGGGTCACTGGCTATTGTGATCAAGGGTCACTCAACATCCTCATTGATCCAGGTAGCATACACAATTTCATGGAGAAGGAGTTAGTAAAGAAGTGGGGTCTAGGAGTTCAAACTGTGAATCCACAATTGATTAATGTAGCTGATGGAGGCATTAGGCAGACTGTGGAAGCATGTGAAGGATTCAGTTGGCTTATGGGAGGTGCGTGTTTTGAGGATAACTTCCTCCTCATTCCTTTAGGGTCTTGTGACATCATTTTAGGGGTCCAATGGCTTAAACCCCTAGGTGATCTCTTCATGAACTTCTAGTCACTGACCATGAGATTCCAATACCACATAAAGGAGTGTATCTTGATAAGAATCAGGGATAACATCAAGACGGTGGAGGCTAAAAACTTGGGTAAGATGGGTGATAATGGAGCTCAATTATTCATGATCAAAGTCATGCCAAAGACCAATGAAACGATTGATAATGAGGAGGAAATTCTTGAGATTTTGGCACTGACTAAGGAGTATGATATCGTGTTTGCACAACCTAAAGGGTTACCACCCACTAGGGGGTCATTTGACCATATAATTCCTTTAGAGAACAATAGCAATCTAGTCAACCTCAGACCCTATAGATATTCATCTTAGAAGAAGGATGTCATTGAGAAACTTGTGCAAGAATTATTGGATCAAGGCATTGTTCAACCAAGCTATAGTTCTTATGCTTCCCCAGTGGTGTTGGTAGGGAAGAAAGATGGTTCATGGAGGCTATGTGTGGATTTTAGAGCATTGAACAAATCTACTATAAAGGATAAATTTCCAATTTCTATAATTGAGGAACTATTGGAAGAACTATGAGGGTTTAAGATACATTCCAAGATAAATCTGAGGGCTGGATACCACCAAATTAGAATGGCCAGTGAGGACATTCACAAAACAACATTCAGGACTCACTATGGGCATTATGAATACTTAGTGATGCCATTTGGGCTCAGTAATGCCCTATCTAGTTTCCAGAGTTTGATGAATCATGTTTTCAAAGATCACCTTTGAAAATTTGTTTGGTATTTTTTGATGATATCTTGGTATTTAGTGGCAGCTTGGAGGAACATTTGATACACTTGAGGATTAATTTTGAACTACTGCGACACCATGACCTAGTGGCAAGGAATGGTAAATGTAAATTTGGAGCTTATAAGATGGAATACTTGGGACATTTCATTTCGATTGAAGGAGTGGAGACTTATCCTAAAAAAGTGGTTGTTGTGCAACAGTGGCCCATCCCTAGGAACATCAAGGAATTAAGAGGTTTTCTTGGTTTTGCTGGATATTATAGGAGATTTATCAGGTATTATGGTTTCATAAGTAAGCCCCTAACAGACTTGATTAAGAAGGAAGTATTTCATTGGTCTAACAAAGCTACCAAGGCTTTTGAGGATCTAAAAAATGCTCTCACTTCTGCACCGGTGTTAGCATTGGCCGTTAGTTCTATCCAATTCATTATTGAAACTGATGCTTGTGATTTGGGGGTAGGAGTTGTGTTGATGCAAGATGGTCATCCAATAGCTTTCATCAGCAAAGGATTATCAGGTAAACATTTGACCATGTATGTATATGGTAAAGAGTCGTTGGCTTTGGTTATGGCTATTACTAAATGGTCACAATACTTACTGGGAAGACCCTTTATTGTAAGGACTGATCAAAGGGCCCTCAAATACCTTTTGGATCAGAAACTACATACTGGGTTCCAAATGAAATGGGTGGCTAAACTCATGCAATATGATTTTGAGATTGAGTACAAGAAGGGAAGAGAGAACAAATCAGTTGATGCTTTGTCTAGGTTGCTTATGACTGAGGTGTTCCTTCTAGCCATAACACCTGTAGACTTTACTCTTTTTCATAGAATTAAAGAGAGTTGGATCAAAGATGGGTACTTATCTGAGTTAATTGACAAGATTCAGAGTCACACGGGTGAATACAAGGGCTACTCTTACATTCACCAGCAACTCAGGAAGCATGGAAAGTTGATGGTTGGGGATGATTCTCAGTTGAGGCAGGATCTGATCAAAGTCTGGCATAATTCACCAATATGGGGACACTCTGGAATAAACAATACGTATAGGAAGCTGGTAGGGTTGGGCCTTAAGGATGAATGGGTATCTTATATCAGACAATGTGCAATATGTCAAAGAAGCAAGAGTGATCATGCAGCTTACCCGGGCTTGTTGTAACCACTGCAGATCCCTTACACAGCATGGGCAAGTATAAGCAAGGACTTTATTGATGGGCTATCTAAGTCTCGGGAAAGACCATTATTCTGGTGGTGGTTGATATGCTAACCAAATATGCTTATTTCATGGCATTAACATATCCCTACACTCTGTCAACCGTGGCTCAGACTTTCATGGATCAGGTATTCAAATTGCATGGAATGCCTGAGAATGTGGTTAGTGATAGGTACCCTATTTTTATTAGCATGTTCTGGTAGGATCTGTTTGTTATGCAAGGGCAGAGTTGAGTACTTCAACAACTTATCATCCTCAAAGGTGATACTATACTGATAGTTAGAAGGATTGGACCATGCATCTCTCTTTGGCCGAGTAGTGGTACAATACCACTTTTCATTCAGCTATACAAACCAGTCCATATGAAGCATTTATGGAAAATAACCCCCTACACACTTACCTTACTTGCCTGGTGAGGCTGTGGATGATGAAGTGGATAGAAGTTTGATTAACAGAGAGTTTAAAACTCAGTTGTTAAGGTTTCATTTAGCTAGGACACAACAAAGAATGACAGACATGGCTAACAAACATAAAGGTGATAGACAGTTTCAAGAAGGAGATTGGGTATACCTCAAGATTCAACCTTATAGACAAACTACTTTGTCTAATTAGACTTTCAACAAACTTGCAGCTAAGTATTATGGGCCTTACCAAGTGATACAAAGGATAGGAAATGGGGCTTATAAACTTTCCCTACCTGTGCATGTGGCCATACATCCTACCTTTCATGTTTCTCAGTTGAAACCTTGCTATGCAGTTCTGAAAGTACTTAACCACCCTCTCTTAGTAGACATTGCAAGTCCCTATTGTGTAGAGCCAAATAAGGTGTTAGCCAGAAGGATGATAAAAAATGGTAATAAGGCCATAGCTCAAATCTTAGTGCAATGGAAGGACATGTCATCTGAACAAGCTACTTGGGAAGATTTTGCTAAAATGAAGCTCAGGTTCCAAACTTTTAAGGAGGGAGAAATGTTGCAATTTTGACATTGCTGATAGTGAAGTGGTTGTACACTGAGCTGATGTAGTGGTACTTAACAACTCATGAAGAAGTTAGTTACGCAAGAAGGGCAATTTACAGTTTAGTCTAGTTGTAGTTTTTATTTATTGCATTTAAGTTTTATTTATTTTGAAGCAGTTAGGATAGTACGGTTGTGTTAGGACTCCTGAGTGGAGAGGCGTGACCAAGGCCTATATCTGTACCTGTCACCGCATTATGAGAGCAGGCATTGCAATACAATCTAGTTTCTCTTTTATTCAGTTTTTTCTTTTCTTTCTTCTTCTTAGCATTGAGTTACTATTTCATTGATTTTCTCTTAGTTGCAAATCTGTTTTGCAACAAAGTGATTTCGACCCATGTGCAAATTGGTGTTGAAGAAGACCAGTTGCTTGGTAAGATGTTGTTAGTGTAACACCCCGGAAATTCTATGACTTAAGTTAGAGCCTCACATTATGAATAATGACTTAAAAATAGTTAAAATGATGTTTCTAAAACTATATTAATGCAATTGACTTGGTTTCGAAGAGTAAAAGTCTAAATGTCAAGAAACGACCAAGACGTCTGGAAACTAGAGAAGAATGTGTCCTTAGGTTTTGGGCAGGTTTGGGAGTGTCGTATGATGGTATAATCTTGTAAAAAGGTTTAAAACAGGTAAATATATGTTTATAGGGTCAAGACGTTTGAATACGACGCCCTGGGGCCACCCTAAGGGTCCCCGAGGAGGACCCCAACCTTGGCCAAGCAAGCTGCCAAGGCAGCTTGCAAATTGTGCATAGAGGGAACCATGGCGCGTCACGGAGTTGCTCCCCCAAGGAGCAAAAGTCTAGTTCATGACGCGGTCGTGTCGCGGACTCTACTGTCTCGAAATTTATTTCAAAATATCTTCAAGGAACAGCTCCGCGTCGCGGACTTGTTCCGCGACGAAAATGCAGAAATTTAGAAATCTATTTTTACTTCATTAAAGAGTCCAACTAAGTGAGGGGTATTTAGGGTACTTTGGGGGATGTGTATATAATGATTTTTAAGTTAATTTACCTCACTTTTATCACTCAAACATAAAACCCCAAAGATCTAAACCTAAAGTTCCTCATTCTCTCTACTCTGTCTCTCTTCTCAAGAACTCCATTGAAGAAGATTGGAGCTTCAAGAATAAGACCAACTCTCCAAGGTTTCAACTCAGATTTTCGTGGTTAATTTGTCAATAAGGTATGGTTGCTTATCACTCTTGGGATTCCTTTCCCCAAGAGGCCCTTTCAAGATGAATTTCAAAAATCTCTAATTTCTAGGTTTCAATCCAAAAACGTGGGTCTTCTTTCTAAAGTGAAATTGATCTTATAAACTGACTTTGATTGATGTTATATGAACAATTATGGATGAATTTTTGTTGTATTGGTGGTTTCTTGAAGAATTCCCCATGAGACCCATGTTTCTCCTTTTTTTCCTAATTCTAACCCTAGTTTGTGTTGGATATTGATTGAAG
>JAJOOR010021377.1:0-17679 GCA_036250505.1 Solanum acaule | reverse complement strand
CCCCCCCCCCCCCCCCCCCCCCCCCCCCCCCCCCCCCCCCCCCCCCCCCCCCCCCCCCCCCCCCCCCCCCCCCCCCCCCCCCCCCCCCCCCCCCCCCCAGATCTTAGGACCTAGAACTAAAAAGGAAAAAGTCCTTTTAAAAAGTTCTTTTAAAAAAATACAACTTCCAAAGTCAAAGTCAATTTTTTTGCTGCTTCTAGCTGGGATCACTTTGCACCCTACTGTTCACAGAGGTGATAACGCCTAGTCGATCAATTAATAACACTGCTTCAATGTAAGGAATTTGTACCATAAACACCGCCAGATTGTAGCAACATTATAGTCAACGAAAAGCTTTTTTCCTCCAGTAAGGCAGTAATTATATTAACTCAAAAGTGGAAGCAAAACCAAAGAGTCAGCAAACCTGCACGTAGAGCTCAGGGACACTTCGACCCTCAGGCTCAAGGAATATTTGATGAGACTCTTTATCTTGAAATCTTACAATCTGAAATAGTCAAAAAGATAATCATACTTCACATGGGAGAAATAAATAAAAAATTAACCAAGTTTTCCAATCTGGAGCCATGATATTTTAATGAGTGATTAGAACTCGCCACAACATACTTTTTTACAACCAAGGAATTACCCTCCACTCCCTAGAAAAACTATTTGTAACATTAGGGGATTCTAGTATCAGATGGAATTAATCTTCCCTCCACTTACTTTCTTTTCCTTCCAATAGCACAAGGTGTTTCCAAGTTACAAAATAATTACTAACTAATAACAAATTTCAGTGGGTATAAATTGCCTCCCATTGAAATATCAGGATATAACTTTTTTGCTGGGAGAACAAAAAGGGACAACATTAACACTTAATTGAAATAATGGAGCTATGTTTTCAATTAAGAGTATATGATTCCAAGCTTTCATGCTTGGGAAATAGTAAATAGTAGCCTGCTTAATTGCACCCTTTTATCAGAGCATTTGACAACAAAGAACAACACCCTTGGAGATGAAAAAATCCGAAGTAACAACTTTTCTGTACTTCATTTGAAATCGTCATGCTAATATAAATTTGTCTCTAGAAGGAAAGTAAAGTTGGAAAGAAGATTAAAACTTTCCGTTTCACATTTTTGGTTAAGAAACATGCAGCAATCTCACATCAGTAAACGCAAGCATTCTGTGCATTAGGTGACATTAACAAGAAGATAGAGCCAGAATAGAGAATTTAGTATGAAATGCCTTGAAACCAGAGAGAAGCTCCATATGGTGCAACATCATACAATACCTTATCCTCAATGGAGGGGCAGTATCGAGGGCCCTTAGCTTCCACCCAACCTCCATAAGTAGGAGTTTCATGCAAATTATCTCTAATAAGCTGATGAGTACTCTTTGTGGTACGTGTAAGGTAGCAACACATTTGTTCCCTTTCTATATGGTAATTAGCATCAAAACTGAACCAGCTTACCTGAGGATCAATGAAAAATGTTAGAACATATGAATGTAGAGGCATGAGAATGTATACATCTATATAAATTAGTGATGAAGAAAATTTGATTTTTTTTTTTTTTTTGAATTGGTAAACAAAGAAAATTTGATTATTTTTAAGTGAACCTTACCAACAAATACATAGCACACTTTTAAGGGAATTTCAACTCTCCAAATCTCAAACCCTCATGAGATAAAATGAAGGCAACAAGCAAAATAAAAGCTCTACAAGTAGCTAACTATCAAGAACACAAGCCCCCTCACAATGTATATACTGTTCTCTACGATCAATCCCAGAGGAAGAGGAAGGGGGGAGCTGGACATCTTGTAACTTGTATTCTATAGCAGATAGCACCCAGAAATACATGCTTGCAGTTTCATATTAGATATAAAGTTGCTCATAATAAATTTTCTGATCAGACAATCTTAACATCTATTATTATCAGTAAAAATCAAGAAATAACTGTAGGACCAGGGAAAAAGAGTATTAGATATCGAATAGCAGAGTACTTCTGGAGGAAATCCTAAATCAAATCTCACCTATCAGAGTACTTTTAGAGGAAATCCTAAATCAGATATAGGCTCAGAGAGAGCCAGAGCATTTCGAAATGACAAGCAAGTTTCTCCATGAGACAACTCAAATAAAGATAGCATGAACTTGCAAGTGATTCTCTCTTATACAACATACTTAATAAACAAAACTCATCCAGAGGCATCCAATATTTGCAACTCACCAGAAAATACATTGGCGTAAGTAATATGCTATTGGATTGCACAAGTAGTTCAGCATGGTTAGAAATCATAGATACAGTTAAGTCTACAGAACCTACATATTAAAAATAAGCAGAAGGACCTCTTCATCTCCATATTGGGGCTCCAATCCTGAGAAATCTACAGTACGAGAGTCCACACGTGCAGGGGTTCCAGTTTTTAGCCTATCAGTTTCAAAGCCAAGGCGCTGCAAGTTTTCTGTTAGACCAACGGAAGCTGATTCACCAGCTCTTCCTGCAGGCATTGAAGTTCTACCAATCCAAATTTTCCCACTCATAAAGGTCCCTGTCGTCAGAATCACCGAAGGTGCATAGAAGTTCATTCCAAAGAAAGTACAGACCCCCTCAACGTTGTCATTTTTCCCCAACAAAATATCTGTTACCATTGCCTCTCTGATAAAGAGATTTGGTGTGCTGGAAATAGGAGCCACAAGTTAGGCTCTGAAGATGTGAGGGCCACCAATATGTTTGAGATACATAATTTCAACAAATGGACTTGTGAAGACATGCACCAATGCACAAGGAATTAATTGAATTTCTCTATACTAAGTTTTCAGGTAAGTAAATAGAAGTTTATAGCTTAGCTCTTTTTCCTTTCTATACCCAAAAAGAAAAAGAAGAAACAAATTAATTTAGAAGGAGACGAATGAAATGGATTTAGTTCGGCTCGGAATAAAAGGTGAAAGTTACATCAGCACAGCAGTAATCCCAGAAACCTGAGGTGAATATTTTCGTAGCGCTTTGTAATGTAATAAAGAAAAGATGACCATCACACCCCAAAGGACTCGAGCAGTTCAACTTCTTGCAGGGTACAGGTAAATATATTTCAAATAATCTGTTAAATGGAGACATTGTACAACTTTAACTGAGAAGTACATAAGATTTGCTAGAAAGAGTATCCAAGATGACAGTCCTGTGTTTGTAACATTTTTAAAGCATATAAAGTATAACTAGAAATATAAGTATCTGAGATGTCAGCCTAGTATATAAGTGATCCATGAACTGCAATAGCATGGATGAGAAATTACTAAGCTTTCATCTTTATCTCTCCAAGAACAATAGATCAAAGCTTAAGAAATAAGTACATAATCATACAAAGCAAGACCTATGTAGCACTCATAAACTACTTATTTCACTGTGTAGGTCAAAATGAAACACAGTAAAGTGGTAATTGCAGTAGTGACAAAGACAAGTTACTGAATGTATTATTGGCCTGAATGAAATTTATCTGCCCCATGCTTGTAAAATTCATAAAATATCTTACTAAGATCATCTGCCCCATATGGTAAAACCTTTGAGCAGCTTACTCATGAGCACAAGTCATTCTTGATAACAACTGTATTCTATTTTGGGACAATTAACTTACCTCTCAACAATCTTTTTCATTTCTAGAGCATATTCTCTCTTATCTGTCTGTGCACGTAATGCCCAAACAGCAGGGCCCCTAGAGATGTTAAGAACACGTTTCTGCAAATAGCACCTATTGAAAAAAGAAGCTTCCATCAGTCTTCTGAATAATGATAGGTGGATTTAATAAAATATAACTCCAAGAATATTGAATACCATAAAAAAAAGCCCAGCTATTTTTTTCTATTACATTTATCTTGTCCCACATCCTCTCCATTTTCTTGCCAAACTTGTTCCAAAGACATTTTCATGCTTGCAAGCTACTTTGTTCGTTGTTTTCTTTTTTTCCCTATTCGGCATCTAGCATAGTTCTTCAGTTATTCTTCCTTCCAGACACACATAAATTTGTAAGCCTGCAGGCTTTTTATAGTATTCTTGACCCTTATATTTTTCTTAGAACTTAAAATTAATGCCAAATTTCATTAGTTTCCTTTTAAAAGACAAACATGGTTTTGTTTCCTATTTTTTGGGGTTGAAAAAATGCTTCCAGTGAGCTGGTTACCAAACAAGACTAGATGAATTTTTCAAGAGCAATTGGAGTACTTAAGTTTACCTATCCGCTATTTTTCCAATATCACCACCCAGTGCATCGACTTCATGCACCAGCTGAGATTTTGCAGGTCCACCAACTGCGGGATTACATGGCTGCAGAAATTTTGATTAGTAAGATCACAATCATGAGATGAAAGCAGATCAAAATATAAGAACCAACCTTGGGTTGGAAACTTAATAGTCCTTGAATTATAGCTTAATGGAGTTCACAGAAAACAACCCAAAAATAAAAAGAGAAACATAAAACACCATAGTAAAAAGCACTGTAAAAAAGAGCAAGTTTTACAAAGAGTGGTCCTAAGAGAGGTTTTTTTCTCTCTTCAATTCCATAATTTTCTACACAAGAAATTTCAAGTGACTTATTCACAAATTTACATATGGAAGCAGCAATTGAAGCATAACATCACAAATTTACATGTTCCTTTTTTGGTCAAAATATTTACAAAGCTGCTAGTTCTTTAGACTCTAGAACTAGTCCTCAAAAATAACCTCTTGCTGCAGTAAGAATAAGAGCAGAAACATGCAAAAAAACTATTCTTAGGATGTTACAGATGATGAATCAATTTCTTTAATATGTCTGGCACTTATCTTTGTTAGTGTTGTCCTATGTTGCTAGGACTCTTCAAAAATGTTGCCGCACCCATGTTGGTTACTTTAAAAATACACTACTTTTGGAGTATCCGACACGCATTCGTCGATATTTTTAAAGAGTCCTAGCAATATAGGTGTTGTCTGCCTATTGATAGATTAATCAAAAACTTTTCATTCAACTTATCTTTCAATTCAAATTGAGATTAAGAAATCCAGTGTTCCACTAAGATTTCGAATAGCGGTCCCGAATTCAAGTGGATTCTATTTCAACTCTTGCTCAGAGAAAGACGATCAAACAATTCCCAATCATGGTCCTTGCCGATCGGATCATCCATATAATATACAAGAATAAACTCCGCTATTCAACTACTCTAAAATCCTTTTCCATCGCGATTGTTGGTTCTCTCTGAGATGTAATTGAATTAAAATCTCTCTAACTTTGTCTCTGTTCTCCCTCTGGGTGACCTAAAATCTTTTTGCATTGCGCTCGATCCAGATGCAGCAAATAAGAACTTCAAAATATCAGCCTTGACTCCATTGTTCTTCACACGTTTGTCCAGCCAGGTGAGTTCATTTTCCCAGCTTGTTATCAGTCAATTTTCACCCATCCAGGTCAGTAAGGATTTCCATACATGTTTTGAGTATGTGCATTCAAAGAAAAGATGCACAGTGTCTCTGCTACTCCTCCATTGCACAGAACACAGTCCTTTGAGACATGGACACCCCAATTTTCCAGTCTATCTTTGGACAGCTTAGCATCAATAGCCACCCATGTAATATATTGGTGTCTAGGCATAGTCCCAGATCCCATTGTAATGCTCTTCCATGGTACCTTAGAGCTTTGTGGAATTAGTGCTATATATGCCTTCTTTATTCTGAATTTGCCTTTCCACCAACAGCTTTGCAACTGTGTCATCAGGCTACTGTTGTACACCATTTTCTTGCATCAAACGGTTTCCTAACAATCCAGCTTGCTTGTCCAGAAGTTTGTAGTTCAGTCTGGTCCTTGTCTTTGGTATAGAAGTTGTGTACCAATTGAATCCATAGAGTATCCTATTTTCCATCCAGTATCCATAGCAATTAACAAATAGCTGTTTTGTTCCACATTAATGATGTTAAGGCCTCCTACTAATCTTGGTAGACACTCTTTGTCGCAGGTAGTCAGTGCTTTTCTTGATGCCTCAGCACTGTCTGTCCATAGGAAAGTCCTACAAATAGTTCAGTGATCTTCTTTGGTAGGAGGAAACCTGAGCCCAGTAAGTCTGCATCTCAAACAAGAACTCTTTATTAGTTGCAAACTTCCACAGTTGAACAGAAATTTAGTGGTCCAACATTTCACTCTTGCTATCATCTTCTCTACAAGTGGCATACATTGTTGAACACTCAGCTTCCTTGATGAGAGAGGCACTGCCAAGTACTAAATGGCATCTCACCATTAGAAAAGTGCAATTCAGTGTGGACTTGCTCTTTGCCAGATAGATAGAGCTCTTCTCCAAATTAGCATGTAATCAAAGAACTCAGAGAAGTGATCAAAAGCCTGAAGCATCATCTGATCAACTGAATAACACTCAGTGTAGTCAAAGGCGCGCTTAAGCCTTGAAGCGAGGCTCAAAACATGTTGAGCGCTTTGCCTTGCTTTATGTGCGCTTCAGTCATCCTCAAGGTTCTAAGGCAAATCATTCATGTTTATAATTATTAGTCTTTGACTAAAAGTATATATTTGTATATTTTTTCTCCCTTTGCGCCTTTTTTCATTAAAGAACGCGCTTTATTTGCGCTTTGCGCTTAAAGCCCCAACAGACCTTAGAGCTTTTTTGCGCTATCACCTTTGATAACACTGTCAGCTCTGCAACACATGAAAGCTCATCTGCAAATCAGATGTGTGCTAGTTTGAGTCTCTCACTCCTGGGATGGTAGTTAAAATCAAGATTGTGTCTTAGTTGCTTCAATGATCTTTTTAAATACTCCATAGCTAATACAAAGAGATAAGGTGACATTGGGTCACTTGTCTTAGTCCTTTTTTTGCTTGGAACATAGGTGTAAGATCGCCATTAAGGATAAAGGCATATTGTACTGTGGTCACACACTCCATTACCAAATTCACAAACTTTAGAGGAAAGCCAAACTCAAGCAGGACCACTCTTAAGAAAGACCACTTGATTGATAAGCTTTTCTAATATCTACCTTCACTATGCATCCGGGAGATACTCATTTTGAGAGTATTCTTTGACCAGTTCATGAGCTATAATCACATTGTCAAGAATGCTCCTCCCTTCTATAAAAGCTGACTGTGAGGAACCCACCAAGCAGTTCACCACAAGTTAAAGTCTGGAAGCACCTTAGCTATCAGTTTGTAGACAGTAGTACAACATGCAATGCGTTTAAAAGAATTGTAACACAGTCTGAATGTTGGACCAGTCTGCCAACTGGATTAACAATTCTCTCTCTTTACTGATTAGTTCTGGATTGAATATGTCAGACTGGAACTGAGCCTAAGGTGATCCCAAGTTGCTCCTGTAATTCCTCAACTCTCCTATCCAGGTTTGTGATGTCTCTATTCATTTGGGTAGCCATTAGTTCAATCAGTTGAAGTTTCCTCCATACTCGATATATAGTGTGACATGGTACTACTTTTGAAAAGCCTGCTGATTAAGTAGTTCAATGTACAGTCTGAAGGGTCTTGGGATCTCAAATTTACAAAGTATCCCATGGGAAGCAATAATCCAAGTCCTTCTATTCCAACCTTTTCTTTTTTATCACGTAGCTGTAGAGTTCCTTCTTGTCCAACTTATTTGCCACTTTGTGCTTAGTTTGACCATTTTGTGGAGCTAACTGAGATTAGATCAATTCATTCTTCTAAAATTAAAGTTGACTAATATTCCTACGTCACAATTTTCCTCATTTAAAAAATGATCAAAGAATACTGTTAAAAAAATGGACCTTAGCCCTAACTCAACCCCCAAGCTAGCACATGAGGTAGGATTTGCCAAGACCATATAATGAGACCAAGTGCACGTTATCCCACCGATGTGGAACTCCAACAAATACAACTTAAAATATTAGTAATAAATAAACACCAAAAAATAGAAAGTACATTGCTGATTGCACGCAATGGAATTAGTCCAAAAACCAGAAAAGACGAGTTCCCATTACCTGCCATGCGATGCGATCAATATTAAGAGTAAGAAGCAGAGTTTTTGCCCCTAATCGTGCTGAAGCAAGGGCAGCTTCACATCCTGCGTGGCCTCCTCCCACCACAATCACATCATATCTTTCATCACCCACCTCAGTATAACTACTCGAGCCTGCCAATTTTTTTTATTATTCATCAGACATTTTCGGCAGAAAAAATGACTGAATGGTACTAGCGAACTGTCTAGTTTAGTTTATCAAAATGTTTGCAAACTATCTTGTTGTGAATGAGGCACAAGATAATAAATTTGGTGAAATTAGACTCATTAGAAAGAGAAGCAGGCCCAAGCCTCCAACTTTTAAGCCGTTAAAATACATTTGGGACCCTGGTTGAGGAGCATGTGCACTATGGGCAGCTATATATACAAGAGGAGATATTTCACTTATGCTGTGAACTTGTATCTTTATTTTCTTAGTTGTTTCATTAGACTAATTCTGGAACCTCCCACCCTTCTTTGTTCTCCTTTCATTTCCAAGTTTTGTTGTAAGGAAGGAGATAAACTCCTACATCAATGTATATGACTACACTTCCCCATATCAATATAATTCTCCTTCATTACATATTTGCATTACTAAGTAATCAATCAGCTTAACGAAAGTAATAGTTCTAACAATCAAGAACTAGTTATGATTAATGATGCAGATTCATTTATAAGTCACGAGTAAGTTAATAGGTTTTCTCTTTAATCAAATTGGGGTTAGGGAAATACAAGGTGGGGAATTAACCTAGCAAGGTGAAAGTTCAGTAACCAACCAACTTAGCTACTAAGATTATCCTAACTGTACTAGGTCGTCAAGTTAAAATGATAACAAAATAATTGCCACTGATACAAGTTTTCATGTAGTTCTTAAATATTAATACTGAATATGTCAAATTGGCATAAGCGAGAGAATATTTCAAATTGAAATTACAGCTTCTTCTTTTTTTGCCTCACCAGTAATAATATGAAGAATGATGTGTTTCTACTTACCATTAGACGGAGAACTGGAAGCTACAACGGTGTAAGGGCGTTTAGAAGAGGAGTACAAAGTGCATAAGCTACCGGAATAGCGGAAGCTCCGGTATAATCTGATGAATTGACGGTGCTTACGAAGAAATGGAGAGGAAAAAGAGCGAGGAACTTGAGAAGTGAACCGGGTCCAGTTCAGAGAAAGAACAGTCGCCATTGAAGTTCAGAGATGTAAAGCTGTTGAAGCTAATATATATGAAGAGATAAATTTCTTTTGAAGTACCCCTCTATTTTGTATATATTTTGAAGTGCATCCCAAAGTTTTTAAAACTACAATAAGATCCAACATCCTTTCAATATTCGTTTATGAATACAACTTAAAAGGATGTTGTTAATTGCTTCATTACGAATTTGGTCCATTACTTTGAGAAAAAATGAGATAAAATGTTTATTGGGTCAAAAATATTTATTTCAAATAATTTAATAATTATTAATTACATAAAATGGTCCTTCGATCACTTTTAATTTTAAGCGCATACATTTTCTACGATCATTTTCCCTTTTTTCTTTAGTCTTCTTCTTTCGGTCATTAATGATTTCATATGATCTTTCTTCTTTTTCTTGATTTCTTCGTTGCGTTCCTTCCCTCCTCCCTTCCTTCTTCTTCTCCTTCTTTTATGTTCAAAGTTTCTTTAAAGCTTGTTTTTGAAATTGGACATGCAACAAGCTTGAATTTTTTCGAGAAAATTTATATGAAAAGACTTGAAACATCGAGAGAATCTCATGATGTCTAATTGTTTAGATATGATTTCGAGTTGATCGGGATTTAAAGATTTCATTAGCTATCAAAGTTTTTTTAAAATATACATGATATACACTATTTATACAATATCGATACATTATATATATAATTATATTGGGTATACATTAGATATACATAATATACTTTATTAATACAATATCGTTAATCACATACACAAATCCGATCATTTTTATTGATTTTTTTCATGTACATATTGGTAAGAGACCCTTATTTCAACTTCAGTTTCGAAAAGTTAAGAGTATTTTAATTGTTTTACTCGAAAAATATTTAACTTTTTAAAGTGAAATTCATATTTAAATATCAATGGAACAATAATTAACTACGTTAATGATTTTTTTTATTTGGGAAGTGGTTTTAAGATTTCATCTTTATTTTCTAACCAAAAATTCTTTATTTTGGTATCATTTGATTGGAAGCTTGACAAGTCTAAAATGTCTATTTATTCGTGTCATTCTATGCTATTTTAGCTTGGTTTCTAGTATTATTGTCCTCTATTTGCACATTATTCTCACAAATTTTAAGTAGCAAAGAGTGAAAGTTTATTTATTAAATTAATTTATAATCTTAAAACTCATAATTGTAGTTTTTGGGGATGGAATGATAATAATATTGTATAAGTGAAGATCTTCGCAGTTCCGTGGTTGTTAAAAGATTAATGGACAATATATTTATAAAAATAATTAATTTTATTTATACATCTAAACAAAGTGTAATATCTTGATTAAATTATCATATATATATAAAAAATCATTTTTAGTGTCAAATTATTGATAAAAGAAAATACTAAAAAATATTATCCATGATTCTATCATGTCTTTATAATTCTTTTAACATTCTATAAAAAAATTGTCTGAAACATTCAATTATTTATCTTCAAATATAGATTTCCTTAAAAGAAATCTACAAGGATCATGATACGCTTGTGTCATTATGAGAAGGTATTAAAAGGCCTAAGCACGTTATAATATAACTACACAAATTGTGTGAGAATAGTGAAAAAATCAATGTTATCAATTTAAAAGGGCTCAATGCTCATGATGTGAGCCTACTGCGAGAAGGGAAAAACCGATGCAAAAGAGAAGGATAGGAGAAAATACAGTATGGTCAATCATGAAGATATCATTCAAGCTCACTTAGGCAGGTTAATGAGTCTCATAATGACAAGCCCATTACGAGAAGACCAATTTGGTCAGGTCTAAAGGGCTCTTGTTGAGAGTGAATCGTAAAGACTCTTTATTAACTATAAATAAAAAAGAGTTAGAATAGAAAGGAACGAAAAAGTTTTGGAGTCAGTGCATAGCATTTTGAACTTTGAAGTAGGTTTGGACTAGAAAATCAAGAATGAACCCTACATATTAAGGTAGGTTGTTTATGATAATCTTGAGTAATTACAAAATATTTATGTGCCGTGATTCTAGAACTACAAATCTATCAAAGTGGTAAAAGTTAGAATTAAGCTACGACAAAGAATCCACAATTCGTAATTCATTTATTGTGTATAAATATATATGATTTTATATATGTGTGTGTGAGATAGCTTTTTCATGTGTATTGCATGTGTTCCATGCAAATAGTATATAAAGTATGAATTATATTAAAATTAAAGTGTAATGAATAATATCAAATTTAATGTGGAAAAAATACAATCTAAAATTAATGTACAATTAATTGTTGAGCCACAAGTGATTAGATATTCTCTCGATCTTCAAATTTGAACAATTAACTAACACTTTCTTATAAATAGTATTTTCTATTTATGTTCCACTTCGATGATCGGATTGCTAGACCAAATATTCACATTTTTTGTGATTTAATTGAGAAAATGAGCAACTTTAGTTAACCATACGTATGATTAAGTGTAGAACTACTACTAATTTTGTGAACCAATAATCCAAGTAACTAAATGAAAAGTATTATAACAATATATTAAGTCTAGTGAGAAAATCCAACTTCACCAATTCAAGAAGACTTGTAAGAAGGCAAAAGTCTAGGCAAAAGAAAAGAACAAGAAAAAATATATATTTGATCAACCATAATGATATCATGAAAAACTCACCTAGGTTGGTCAATGGACCTTGCAATGACAAATCCATCACAAGAAGGCCAACATGGCCAAGCCCCCAGGATTCTTATCAATAGCGAGTTATAAGGGCTCTCTAACAATAAATAAATAAGAAACAGACAAAGAATAGAGTTAGTGCAACATGCAATTTTTGAACTTTAAAGGCAAAAATGAACCCTACTAATTGAGGTATGTGGTTTATAATAATTTGAAGTAGTTACAATTCATTCATATTGGCCATAATCCTGAACTGTACCTTTTTCTAAAATTCACAATTCTCCTCTAAATCTATCAAAGTGATGAAAGTTATAATTAAACTTCAAAAAAAGTATCTAATACTTGTAAATCATTTATTGCGTACAAATGTATGTAATTATGTATGTACGAATTTCTGACACGTACATTGTATATGTGTCCCCTGCAAATAGTATATACAATATGAATTATATATAAATTAAAGTGCAGTAAGTAACATAAATTTAAAATAAAAAATAAAATATGAAATCAATAAACGTTTAATTAATGAGCGACAAATAATTAGATATTATCCAGACCTATAAAATTAAACAACTAACACACATTCTTAAACAACTAACACGTACATTCTTATAAATGATATTCTTGATTTATGTTCCACTTTAATGATCCTGTTGCTCTATCATGACCAAACACTATTACTTTTCTTTTTTTTGTGATTTTAACAATACGTATGATTTAAGCATAAAATGTGTAGAACTCTTATTTATTTTGTGATGCAATAATCCAAGTAACTAAATTAAAATGGTGATTGTAACACTAAATTAACTCTAGATAGCAAATATTGAATGTGATACCTACACTAAATAATAAGCGTTACAGTCAAATAAAAAATCAGTTGGTGTGCTCTCCATTCACAACTTATATATACATCTACAATAAGGTAAAAGATCTTGCTAAAAGTATTGGGTGCAAATATTATATCATTCACTCTAATTTTCTCGTAAAATACTTATATTGATTTTTTTCGAAAGGTATATAAAATTATTAATAAAGAGCACTTTACCCTAAATGGGATTCTACGCTATACGAATCAAGATTAGTCGGACTCTAATGTAGATACGGAATAAGAAACCAAAAAAGAATTTTTCCAAAGGATGAGATACACAGCTAATCAAACTGAGGCTTCTGCTGCATATACTTACTTTAATGAAGATATTAGCAATGAGCTTACTGGTAATAACTTAGATTTTTACCAACTAGAATTAACATTATTTCCATAAACTAACTAAAACAATAATAGCTAATCATGACATTGTAAGATGTTAAGTAGTTACTATCCATTCAAATTATGAGAAGTTAATTTTTTATATCATCAAAATCATAATATATGATGTGAAGTGTATACATAAATAGACATGAAGCAATGTTTTTGCAGTTACAAGAACATCCTGTGGGTGATGAAAACTCCTAATCTTATCTGCATTCTTCATGTGAATCTGCATCAAAGTACCTGAAACCAGAAGGAAAGGAATAAGTAAAAGATAAAAATGTCACAAAAAATAAGATCTTTCTTGTCTAAAAACGCGGTATTTGTGATATTTTTTTTCAGTATAAAAAGTTCCGTTGCAATATAGTAGTGTTAATGAAACTTATAGCAGTAATAATTTGGTTAAGTGGTTTAAAGCTATGGAGGAGGAAATTGCTATGTGCTAGAATGAAATCAAACATGGAAGCTTGTGACAAATCCAAAGGATGTCAAACCTATTTCTACTAAATTGGTCTACAAGATAAAGCATCACACAGATGGATCAATTGAAGGGTACAAGTCTTGTAGCTTGGGGTTTTTCTCAGCATTATGCATATGGACTAGACTACGATGAAACGTTTAGTCCAGTGGCAAGAGTCCTACTTGCACTTGCAGCTAGTAAGAATTGGAACCTGTGAAAAAATGCATTTCTGCATGAAGAGTTGGATATAATGAGATCTACAATGTCAAGATCACCCTGAGCATGTGTGTGAGCTTCAAAAGGCACTCTATGGATTAAATCATGGTATGATAATGAAGTATTTGCATCAGCCAATGAAGTATTCAATTCCATTGTATTGTGACAACCAGTGTTTCACGCTAGGACATGTGGAGGTACATTATCATATTCTTCGTGAAAAAGTTCTTGAAGAAGAAATGGAAATAGTGCAGGTCAAAACAGAAAATCAAGTTGCCGATATATTAACAAAACGCTCGACCAGCAGTTAACTTGGAAACTTCTGTCGTTCTAGGCGTCATTAAAAGGAAAGAAGCAAGAGTTGAGGGAGAGTGTTAAAACACCTACTCCAGCTCCTTGTATTTAATTTAATGTTCGACAGTAGAGTCTTTAGTTGTTGGTTAAATTTTTTCCTGTTGCTTAGTCAATTACTTAGTCAGTTACTTGTTACTTAGTCAGTTACTTGTTCCTCAGAAAAATGCTTAGTGATGGTATGATAATGTACCTGTAATGAAGAATGGCTTAAAAAATTCCTCTAACAGGTGTTCTTCGCAACCCAAAAATGCTCCAACTGATCTGATAAGAAAGAGATAAAGCATTTGAGCCATTTTTCAAAGACAGGCAGTAAACAAAATACACTAAAAAAGTCTGATTGATTCATGTACCAGCAAACCAGAAGAAAACACATACTAACCTAACTGCTTGGTTTTGGAGGTTGGTTAGACGAATCAAGGCATGTTGTAGGCGGCACCACACGTGGTGCATGAGAGAGCTTTTCAAAAATATGACGGAGTCCCTCATGCTCAACCATGGATTCTAGTATGTTATCCTCTGACACAGAACATGAAGGATCCATCTTGGCTTCATGATTCCTAGACAAAAGAACATCTGAATGGTACTTTTTTCTCGTCTGCTGTTCAATCTTGTCAACCTCCCATTTTGATGTTACTGGACAGTAAACATGCACAAATTTGGTCTGCCCATTCCTGTAAGCTCGACTGATGGCTTGCTGTTCTACTGAGGGATTCCAGAGAACGTCAAGCAAAACCACTCTTGAGGCCCCTATCAGACTTATTCCTTCTGAACAGGCTTTTATGGATGCAAGAAGCACTTTTACATCACTCTTAGGGTCATTAAGAGAATTTATAGATATCTGCCGCTGCTTCACGTCAAGTTTCCCATCCATATAGAGTATCTCCCGACCTAAAGTCCAGCCAAAGAGGGAATTGAGTTGCTCCTTGATCAGGTTTAGAGGATCAAGTAACTGGCTAAATATTATAACCCTCTCCTTCCGCCCACCGCAAAGTCTGATAAGCTCAACAACAAATTTCATTTTTACTCCGGTATCTGGATCCAACCGACAGCTTCTTTCTTTTAGCTGACTTTCTAAGTCAGAGAACTCCTTCCTCTTGGCCACTAATGAAGGATGAACAGAGATAAGAGACACCAGATTTTGTTCATAAAAAGAGCTTGGATTCTCTGGAATCCTTCTAAGCAACTCCTTCTGCAAATCTGTGGGTTTCAAGTGAATTACAGTGTCCCTTATACCCGGAAGGCTTACCTTCTTTACATTTTCACTACACTTATGGACAAGTGGTGAAATAATATCCCTAAGCTTTTCCAATGCTCGGGCATTCTTGTCAATGGAACTGCTAAGAGAAGCCCATATCTGCTCCAAATCTGCAGCAAACTTTGGACTGACTACACAGAGAGTGTTGTATAACTCCTTGATGTTATTCTGGAAAGGAGTTCCAGACAAAACTATGCGCTTCTCTGTTTCAACCTTTTTCAAAGCTTTCCAGACAAGGCTTTGCTCATTCCGAGCAGTGTGCCCTTCTTCAAGGACCAGAAGACCAGGATATTTAAGAAGGATCTCTCTAATCGGTTTGGCGTAACCATCTCCATCATCTCCAGTAAGAATCCTGAACAAGTCATAGCTGATCCCCAAAACACTCTTACCTTTAAACCAGGATCCCAGCTTCACCATTCGTATAAGGTGTGGATTTCTCTTTCCCGCATGGGATAAACAGCGAAAGACACTCACAGTAGCTTCATCTTCCTGTAAAGAGAAATCTTTGCTGTTCAAGTTGTGGAAGGGAATGTCCACCTCCCATTTCTGGAACTCAGATTCCCAGTTAAGCAGCAAACTGGAAGGAGCTATGATGACAGGCCGAGACTTTGGAAACAGCTTCAAATATGACTGAAGAAATACTATGGTGAGACGGGTTTTACCGGTGCCAGGTGGATGTGAGATTATGCATCCTCCTTTGCTATCAGATAGGGGCTGTCTCAGCCTCTCGAGATTTATATCTCCACCAACGTTTTTCCACATAAACTCAAATCCACCACGTTGATGAGGATACATTGTTGATTTGGCACTTCGGGGAACTAAATCCCAGACAGTTCCTTCTTCATTAATCAGAGAATCTTGGACTGCAGAAGAATCAGAAAATCTGAAGCCACCAACATCCAAGAGTGATGGCGACTGTCCTAAATGTTTTCTTTCATACCTCCCTCGAGTTCTCTGAGCCTGCAGATGACAGAAGTTCAAGAATTTAAGAGTGAAGCAAAAATAAATTGGAGAGCCAGTTTATAAAATCAAATATAAGGATAGCATGTTGAAGGAAGTAACATAGACTAGAGTTGTAAAGTAGTAAAATCACTAGTTAGTTTCTGGGAGCAAATCCAATGACAAACTCAAGTAACTAAGTTGCAATGTACAGCAGAACAGGTGGTAGCCAAAAGTTCATAAAAAAACTCACACCTGTACTGTGATTTGTGCAAGATAAGAGGACAGAACAAGGAGAATTGCTGGAAAATAGTGGGGTATCCACATATATTCAAATTCAAGAGGAAAAGGGCTACTGAAAGTGGAAGTGCAGCATACAATGTGATTCCCAAAGATAGTTCAAGAAAGGAGGCGTCAAACGATATGGCTTCAGACTTGAATTTACTAAATAAATCCTCAATTAATAAACTGAGCAATCCTAAGAGAGTGCAACTGCCTAATGGAGATGTGGCACAGGTTACGCACACTGGATCAAGTTCTATATCTGATGAGAGTACTATATCCAATGTGTTGTATATCCCACAGGTTAAGTTCAATTTACTTTCAGTTTCAAAACTAACAAGAGAGTTGCAATGTTTTGTTTCCTTCTTTCCTGACTTCTTTGTTTTCCGGATCTCTTCACTGGGAAGGTGAAGGAGATTGGTAAAGAGGATAATGGACTATATTGGTGACTGAGTCAAGCTGCAGGAAAACCTATTAGCTTAGCTGCTCAAGAATTTAATGGTGTATCAAACATCAAACTGGATATTAGTCTTTGGCACAAAAGACTAGGACACACTTCTACTTCAGTGCTTAGTAAACTGTTTCAACTGATATCACTACTATTAGAAGTAAAATAATAGACTGTGTAGTATGTCCTTGTGCTAAACAGTGTAGATTACCTTTCAATCTAGTAGCATAAAAAGTAGTAGTTGTTTTGAATTCATTCATGTAGAACTTGAAATTGTGTTCCTAATTAAAAAGAAAAGTGCTTCACGGGACAAAACTCGTATACTTACAAAAGAAGGGAAGATGTACTTGATCTCCAAATGCACATAGGAACAAACTTTACAGACGAGTCCAATTTGTTCATCTAGAACAAGTTGGTGGTTCCCCATCTGACAGTCACTTAAATCTCCACTCTGCATCGGCGAAACAGATGGATTTGTAAAGCCAATATCTGACTCTAAGATACACATCTGCATTTCAACAAAAAGATTTTCAACTTCCTTTTCCCATTCTTCTTTCTCAGGGGGAGGAGGTTCATCCTCGTCTTCAAACCGAAATACTAAAGGAAGTGTTTCCTTGACAGGAACCTGTTCCTTCTCTTCAAAAGGAGTAAGTTTATCATGATCA
>JAJOOR010021376.1:0-19507 GCA_036250505.1 Solanum acaule | reverse complement strand
ATATCCTCGAATTGAGATTGTAGCTTGTAGAATTCATCATGTTCACAATGACAAATATCACCATGACATTTGCAAGCATCATTTGAATCTTGTTGAATTTTGCTAGAAGACTCAGGTTGATCATCCTCTGTTGCATAACTTGCTTCAGAATCATCATAATCTGATTCGGAACCAGAAGTATATAAAAAACTATAAATCTTTTCTTGAATATCTTCATCCAGTTCCAAAGTCTTAAGCTTTTCAAGCCTACAATTTGGAGCTATATGCCCAAATTTTCTACATTTGTAACATTTGATCTTATCAAGATCTCTCTTGGACCTATTTTTGGTAAATCTATTAGATTTACGATGAACCCTACGCTCTTCTCTTTCTTCTCTAGTCCTTCTCCTGGATCTCTTTTTCTTATGATGAGATCTATGAGGTTAAGATTTAGAAGTTTCTCGATTGATACCTTTAGATGTATCTGGTCACCCAAACTGAGTACAAAAATCTCCCATTTGAGATTTTTCTCTAAGCTTGTCCATCTTAAGCTGTCTCGAGAGTTTTAACTCATTGCACAAATTTATGACTTCTTGAGTACAAGCTCCAATAAGCTTTCCATAAGTATAATTACTATAAGGAATAATTCCTTGTGGATCTTTCAGAGTCTTTTCACTCTCTCTGCAAATAAGGGAGGTAAACCATCTATAAATTTTGCTTTCTAGAATTCCATACCATTTTCTGGAAGTTCCATCACTCGACTTAAATAAGTATTTTTATACCATCTAAACTCACCTAAATGTCTACATCGCAGACCATTTAGTAAAGATCTAATGGTTTCATATTGATTGGTAAATCTTCCACTAAAATGTTCTAGGATGGTTAAGACTAAGGTATAAACCGCGTCTTGTCTATTTTTCACTAGAGCAAATCCTAAATTATCAACTCCTTCAGTTGCAGCTTTAGCATTTATAATCGCTGCTTTCGCATCAACACTCATATAATTGTCCCACCAGCCTCTTAGTTGACCAGTAAATCCTGCAATGATCATCTTGCAAATAGTCCTATCAGTGTTATTAACACTTTGACAGATAGTAGCATACATAAGCATTCTATGAACCATAATCGTTAACTGTCTATCAGTTAATCCGTCGAGATTCCATTCATAAATCTCACTTCCACTGCAAGAAGTGTTAGTTTGGTTCCAATCTATTTCTTCTATTAAAACATCTTGAGGAGTTGGTCTGGGATAATAGTAAGTTTGCATACTAGGTTTTCTAGCATATGTAGTATTACCACTATTTTTCTTTGGATATCCATGAAGTTTATTAACTTCCATTTCCACTTGTGTCTTAAAGTCAAAAGTGGCTTCCATCTCATCTGCAAAATCTTCACCGAAGCTTATAATAATAATAATAATAAGGAAGAGGTCATATCATCGCACAATTGGGAAATAAACAGTTGGTAGCAACTAATAATGCTTCTACGAGTGGTCTTAATACAGACCATCCCATGTACAAAGAATTTATGGATTATACAATCCAAAGAAGAGAAGGATAATCCTCCAGTTTATTCCACAGTCCTTATGGATGAAGAAAGTACGGAAGTATTTGACCTAAATGATAAAAGAGAAGTTATACTTCTCCTGGAAAATAGTGACTTAAAATGGAAGAATGATTCATGGCAAGTAATGTCCCGATATCTAGACACGGTATGTTATACTACGACTGTTTATAAATACAGGATGCACTATGAAATGATACCCTCAGCTATAGGTCGGGTGAATTTCAACATTTCTACCCAGCTAATACAAGAAAAGTTTATAACTTTTTCTAAAATTATCATAAAAAAGATTTTAACTCCTGAAGAGTGGGGAATGAGTCCCCTACAGTAAATGGATTATATCTATCCTGAGCAAAAGGTCGCAGTGAAATATAACTATTGGGATTATGTTGACAACTTTAATAAAGCTTTGCTATACGAAAATGCTAATAGAAAGCATTCATGGTTCATAAAAATATGTTCCAATGTCTTTAATAGGCAAATTCCAAATTGGTTTTGCAAATGGTGGACTTTATATGGTCCTTCGATGAAAATTCTACCACAACAATACAAGAAATTATATTCTGAATAGATAGATATATCCCCCAAACTTATAAGTTTACAAAGAGATAATATCTTCTTTGAAGGAATGTCTTTGATGTATTTCTTTATAGAATTCTCAATCCCATGGATTATGAAATGGTCCGTAGAAGTTAATAACAAAGAATTTTTTATACAAAGTTCTGGAACAAACTGATACATAAAGACCTCGAAGGCAAAATTCATGGTCAAGAGATCTTAGATTTGATAAATAAAATAATTGACAAATATCATAATACAGGTCAGTTAGAAATTCAAAAGGATGATATAAGTCCTTTTAAACAAATTACAAGGAAACTTCATATGAAGAAAGGAATCATTTCTAAGTCTGAGGCTATCGCCATGTACATGGAGGAAGTCAAAAAAGATTTAATAAAAAATCTTAATATAGATATTGGAGATGATATTGCCATGGCTTCAGCAAGTCACACCAACAACGATGATGAAGGATGCATGGTCGGCGAAGCGCAAAGTGATCGTAGCAGTGATGAAATAGACCTTGATGCTCTTCTAGCAAAATTCCAAGAGCAAGTGGAAGAATCTTCCAACAAAGCCACCTGCAAAGGCAAAAACAAGATATGAAAAGAAGACCCTACACGGCAAAATAATTGGGGTAATACGCCAAGCAACTTTAATAAAGAGGAAGACTTTTCAAAAGACTTCAAATATCTTTAATAAAGGAAAAAGGAGTGAGAGCCGAAAGTTATGTCGGCCATGTGTTGTAGTGGAGAAGGCCACGCCTGTTTGTCGGCCTTATCTCTTTGTTATTGGCCAATGTAAAGTGTGTGGGCCATTGTAATTTTACATTTTTACCCCTTGAGACCACTATGTAAAGAGGCATAAGTTTTAGTTAAGAGGCAGGTTTTTGAAAACCCATCTCTCTCTATATCTCTCTACTTGTAATAATTTGTAAGTTTTTAAGTTTGAATAAATAAAGCTTTCAGTTGAGTTTGTACATCAGCTGGTTAGGAGCTCGTCTCTAGGTACTATTCTTATTTTGAGTTTTTCTTTTTGTACTTAACCTAAATGATAGGCTAAACGATACCATAATGAAGAACGGATTGCTCAGTTAAACTACAAAGGACCTTTACGAACATAGGTAATCCTGGCAACAATTAGTGAAAGCTTCTATTATCCGGGTCCGCCCTGCGCCCACCTGGCCAACGGGTAATCCAATGGATTCCTTCGACAGCCTTCCATAAACTTTCCTGGATAACCTATGTCTGACCTCAGTCTAATTGTTCAAATTGTCGTCATAATAGACTCAAACGTTATTTCTTATAGTAACCTAGTATGTTATAGTTCAACACAAATAGTTTAGACTATTATTTAGGCTAAGCACATAAAGAAAATATAAAGAAAATAGTACCTGGAGTCGAGTTCCACACAGGATGATGTACAACCAAGCTGAAAGCTTTTTATTCAAACTGACAAACTTTTAGAAAGGAAATATTACAATACTTAAAGAGAGAGATAGAAAGAGGGGGTTCTAAAACCTACCTCTTAACTAAAACTTATGCCTCTTTATATAGAGGTCTCAAGGGGTAAAAACATAAAATTACAATGGCCCACACACTTTACATTGGCCAATAACAAAGAGATAAGGCCGACAAACAGGCGTGGCCTTCTCCACTACAACACATGGCCGACATAACTTTCGGCTCCCACTCCTGTTTCCTTTATTAAAGATATTTGGAGTCTTCTAAAAAGTCTTCCTCTTTATTAAAGTTGCTTGGCGTATTACCCCAATTATTTTGCCGTGTGGGATCTTCTTTTCATATCTTGTTTTTTTGCCTTTGTAGGTGGCTTTGTTGGAAGATTCTTCCACTTGCTCTTGGAATTTTGCTAGAAGAGCATCAAGGTCTATTTCATCACTGCTATGATCACTCTGCGCTTCGCCAGCCATACATCCTTCATCATCGTTGTTGGTGTGACTTGCTGAAGCCATGGAAATATCATCTCTAATATCTATATCAAGATTTTTTATTAAATCTTTTTTGACTTCCTCCATATAAATGGCGATAGCCTCAGACTTAGAAATGATTCCTTTCTTCATATGAAGTTTCCTTGTAATTTGTTTAAAAGGACTTATATCATCTTTTTGAATTTCTAACTTACCTGTATTATGATATTTGTCAATTATTTGATTTATCAAATCTAAGATCTCTTGACCATGAATTTTGCCTTCGAGGTCTTTATGTATCAGTTTGTTCCAGAACTTTGTATAAAAAGTTCTTTGTAGACATGGAAATCCTTCAGAAGTATTATTAACTTCTACGGACCATTTCATAATCCATGGGATTGAGAATTTTATAAAGAAATACATCAAAGACATTCCTTCAAAGAAGATATTATCTCTTTGTAAATTTATAAGTTTGGGGGATATATCTATCCATTCAGAATATAATTTCTTGTATTGTTCTGGTAGAATTTTCATCGAAGGACCATATAAAGTCCACCATTTGCAAAACCAATTTGGAATTTGCCTATTAAAGACATTGGACCATATTTTTATGAACCATGAATGCTTTCTATTAGCATTATAGTATAACAAAGCTTTATTAAAGCTGTCAACATAATCCCAATAATTATATTTCACTGCGACCTTTTGCTCAGGATGGATATAATCCATTTTCTTTAGTGGACTCATTCCCCACTCCTCAGGAGTTAAAATCTTTTTTATGATAATTTTAGAAAAGTTATAAACTTTTATTGTATTAGCTGGGTAGAAATGTTGAAATTCACCCGACCCTGTAGCTGAGAGTATCATTTTATAGTGCATCCTGTATTTATAAACAGTCGTAGTATAACACACCGTGTCCAGATATCGGGACATTACTTGCCATGGGTCATTCTTCCATTTTAAGTCACTATTTTCCAAGAGAAGTATAACTTCTTTTTTATCATTTAGGTCAAATACTTCCGTACTTTCTTCATCCATAAGGACTATGGAATAAGTTGGAGGATTATCCTTCTCTTTTTTGGATTGTATAAAATCCATAAATTCTTTGTACATGGGATGGTCTGTATTAAGACCACTAGTAGAAGCACTATTAGCTGCTACCAACTGTTGCTTCCCAGTTGTGCAAGGATATGACCTTCTTTTCCTGCCCCTGTTCTTCCTCATCTTCCATTTCTTGAAGGTGGAGGCCATGAAGGTCTCATCCAAAAAAGAAGAACACAGATTAGTCCAAATATTCTCTAGTAAGAAAATCAGGTAGGCTATTATTTGAACCATTCTTATAATGAATCTCAAAATCAAAAAGTGCTAGTAACGCTTGCCATCTAGCAAACATCTGTTTAGAAACATCATGTTTGCAATCTTTATTAAACATAAACTTAGCCGCTTGGCAATCAGTTTTTATTAAAAACTTTTGATTATAAAGATTGCCTTGGAATTTTAGAACACTTTTCACTATAGCCAAAATTTCTTTAGCTACAGTGGCATAATTCTTTTGAGTTACATTCCATTTTCCTGAATAGAATTGGATGATATAATGTCGTTTATTATCAGGGCAATATTGCCTTAGAACACCGTCGTATCCTATATCTGAAGCATCGATTTCAACCATTTTTTCCCAATTTGGATTGGCCAAAGTGAGACAAGAGAGGGTTTTAACCTTCGCCTTAATTCTCTTGACAACTTCAGTATGATCATTTGACCAAACTTTTGGATTGGTCTTAAGCTTGTCGTATAAAATAATTGTATCAATGGCTAAGTACTTTATAAACGGAGCAACATAATTAAGAATCCCAAGAAATCTCTGCAATTGAGTCGTATTAGTCATAACATCAGGAAATTTAGAAGCAAATTCAATACTTCTGTTAATTGGACTAATATTACCTCTTTCAATATTATGACCCAAGAATCTAACATTTGTCTGAAATAAGGCCATTTTAGGTTGAGAAATTACCAACCCATGTTGGATAATAATTTTCTTGAATAATTCAAGATGCTTGACATGGGTTTCCACATTTTTGGAAAATACTAGAATATCATCTATATAGACTATTATGAAATTTGTATAAGGGATGAAGATATCATTCATAATCTTTTGAAATTCTGATGGAGCGTTTTTTAAACCAAAAGGCATAACGTTCCATTCATATTGTCCCAAGGGACATTAAAAGCTGTTTTAAACCTGTCTGACTCAGCTATCTGAATCTGCTAATAACCTAATTTTAAGTCAAATTTAGAAAATATAATGGCATCATAAACTCTATCCAATAAATCTTTTTTATTAGGGATAGGGTACCTGATCCATTTCAAAGCTTTATTAAGCGGTTTATAATTAATAACCAACCTTGGAGTGCCTCTTTCTTGTTTAGCATGTTTATTAACACAGAATGATTTACAAGACCAAGGGGACCTAGAGTGCCTTATAAGGCCTTTTTGTAACAAGGAGTCAATTTCCTTTTTGCATAGTTCCAGATAATCCGCATTCATCTGGCAAGGTCTAGCTTTAGTAGGAATATTATCCTCAACAAAGTTATCCTCATATGGAAGGCTAACCACATGTTTTTTGCCTGCTCCAAAAAGCGTTAGGATGGTCTACACAAATATCAATAGAGAACTGATTCTTTAAAATAGAATTTTTTTTCCTGTAATTTAGGATTTTAAAGAATATTATCAATCTCAATGCTATTAATTTCTTGTTTTATAAAACTGACTTGGTTAGTTTTCAACATTAATTTTGAGGTTAATTCATTAATCATTCTCGTAAAAGGTTTCGTAATAAATTCTAGTATAAAAGGTTTTTTATTCCAAGTACCAACAATTTTTTCGTTATCCCAATGAGTAAGAGGGAAAATATCATTTATAAAAGGTACACCTAATATTATCGGATTAGTAATATCTTTTACTAAAACAAAGCTTTGAGGAATACAATGTTTTCCTTTGCAAATAAAAGTTTTAGGTAATTTAAATTCAATACCCATTTTACTACCATTTGCAGAACGAATACTATGGGTAGTTTTATGAAAATATCTTGAAGGAATTAGTCCTTCCTGAATACAATTTAAATCAGCTGCACTATCAATGAGAGCAATAAATTCTTTTTTATAATTGTAATCTATGAGAAGAGTAATTTTAGTATAAAAATTTTGAGACATAAAATGTTTAAGACTTTGTAAAAATTCTTTTTTATCATTCTTAAAATAAAGATTTCTCATAAAATCAAGATTATTACTCTCCCCTTCAAGATACGAAGACGATTTCGAGTTATTACCCAGGTCTTTAAGACTTTCGATATTATCGAGTCGAACTTCTATAATGACATTCTTTTCTTTAAGACGATGAATGTCTTCCTTGAGATTATTTATCTCTTGTTTCAAATCACTGATAGTAGTAGGAGAGCTGATAAGCTTCTTTATTTCGAGTAGGAGGTTTTTAACCTCTGTCATAGTATATGAACCTTCTTTGGTAGGAATTTCATCTTTGATATGATGCTCAGAGGTAGATGTATTACCGATCTTATCAATAGTTTGAGCTCTTATGTACGGATCTTTTATACTTTGTGGAAGCTCTATTACTTTGTCATTATCAATGACATTGATACTCAATTCTTTAAACTGGGAATAGATCTTATAAAGATCATCTTCTTCCCCTTCCTTGTCACATTCCAACCCTTGTTCGCAAGGGAACACTCATCTTCTGAAGACATATATTCTTCTTGCTGAAGAGCCTTAAGATCTTCACTTGTAGAGGATTCCTCTTGGATACTATATCCTGTTTCTGATTTCTCCGAATCAGAGTTAAGCATGATCTTATAAAGAGAATCCTTAATATTATCATCTACATCAAGGTTCTTTATCTTCTCCTTGACCTTACAATCTTTTGCATAATGGCCAAATCTTCCACATTTGTGGCAAGTATCTGACTTATCATACTTTCATTTAGATTTATAAAATCTTTTTTCCTTTTTTCTCCCAGCAGCTCGCCTTTCTTTTCTCTCGATTCTTTTTCTCTTCCATTTTTCGTAATCCTTTTTGGAGGATTTATTCTTAGGAGAATGTCCTTTATCTTTGGGCTTTGCCTTAGGAATATCTAAAGCAAATTGTTCACAAAATTCGCCCAACTGTTGTCTTTCATTAAGACGGTCTCTCTTAATTTGTTGATTCAACTTAATTTCATTGCATAAAGAAAGTTCTTCTTGTACGCAAGCACTTATGAGTTTTCCGTAGGTATAATCCTCATAGTTAAAACTATGATTTTCTCCTCTAAGAGTTTTCCTAACTTTTTCTGCAAAGAGGGCTGGTAATCCATCTATAAACTTGGATTCCCAATGAGTGTTATTACACTCTGGCAACTCCAAACTCTGCTTAAGAAAACATCTCTATAAAATTTGAAAGATGTAAGAGTCTTACACCGCAGATTTTGAAGCAAGGTCCTAATGGTCTCACTATTATCCGACTATCTTCCTGAGAAATGTTCTATGATATTTAAAACCAGGGTATACACCACATTCTGGGTAAAATTCAGTTCTCCTTCCTGTTTAACTGCTTGGAGAATTTTATCCCTTTGTTATTGATTGAGATAATTATCCCACCAACCTTTTAATTGGCCAGTAAATCCTACAGTTATCATATATGAATAGTCTTCTCACTATTTTTGTTAGTTTTACAGATAGTACTGTACATTAGCATTCTATGCGCAGTCGTATAAATCTGTCTATCTGTATAACCATCAATATTCCATTCATATATCTCCTTCTCATTATAACTATTAGTTATAATATGTTCATGCTCTTCCAAGAGCACATCTTGGGGAGTAGGTCTAGGATAGTAATACATCCTTTGGACGCGTTTCCTCGCATATTTTTCTGAGATTTTATTAATATCATCAAAAAATTCTCTCTTATAACTGCTTTCTTCTTCTGAAAAGTTATTAACTTTTAAAGATTTCAAACTACCACCCTTGAATCTCTTTTCCAAGAAATCCTCAAGATCCGAAAAGTCTTTTAACTTAAAATCACCGATATCCGGGGGAGGTTGAATACTACTATGAGAAACTTTCCCTTTTCCCTTAGAAGTAGAATTCGTCAGAGAGATAAGTTTATCAACTTTATCATGTAAAGAAACAATATGCTCACCCAATATACTCAAATAAATATTTGCATAATTAGTCTGCTTAATCATGGCGTTAACATGTTGTGTAATAACTAAAGCAGTATCATTTTCAAATAATTTTGAAAAAGCATTAAAGTTAAAAATCTAATCATTTTTATTAATTTGAAAAGATTGTAATGGAGGAAAAACTGATTCTGTAATTTTTCCATTACTCAGTGTAAAGTCTCTTTCTATCATAGCGATATAATTATGAACATGTTTACACATAAACCATGGAACAAAAGACATTAAAGCGTTTTGTCCTGATTCAATAAGATCTCTATAAAATTCTTCTAGAAAACCATATTGTTCTTCGTCATTAAAATTTTTGAAGAACCACTTTCGGAAAGGTTTCCATTTAGATCGCCGAAAATCTTTGGCAATCTTTGCCCTTGCTGGAGAACCCAGGCTAAAATCAATCGGTTTTTTCGGCATCATAAAACAATTCATGTAGCTAATCCATCTGGAAAATTCATTTCAGATTCAGTTATCTAAATTCAAGTTGGGCCTGGGACAGGTCTGCGATATTATCTTTATCAATTTTTATATTATCACATCTATAATTTTCTCTAATTTGAGAGGTAGATGCTCTAGAAGGAACCTGAACAATATAATCGACAGGAGAAATATAAGACGGGTTTGATCTAGAAATTCTAGAAGACATGCTACCATCATCAATTCTATTATGTATACTGATTGGATCAGAAAATCTAATTTTAACAGTTCCATCATTTAACTGTTCAATTTCTGAAACCTCGTCATTAATATTATTTTTAGGATGGGTAGCACCCTCAATAACCCACTCTTGTGGAAAATCAATTTGTTCCCACCAGATAGGTCTTCTGGTAACCACCTTAGATTTACCAAAATTAGTTTATTTAAGAATAGTTTCATTTTTGAAATCAATGACTTCGCACGTAGGACTTAAAGTATGCTATAGTTTATAAAATATCCTATGATAAATACAAATAACTTATGTACCATGCATATAATCATAACCATGAAGTTTAACATTCAACATAAGAGAACTAAGTGAGTTCTCATCCTGCAAAGAATCTGCAAGTTAGGATAAGCATTAAAATAAGTTGGTCCATAAGCTAGACTAGTTTGAATAGTCCATATAAGAGACTTCTTCCAGTTATGATTTCTACCATCTCTTAAAGCTGTTATAAAACTTTCAGGTAGACCACGTAAAGTAAGGGGCTTAAATGCCACTTGTACTAAACCAATATGCATAAATCGGTAAATATCCCTATAAGGGGCCAAATCACTTTCAGATAATAATCTAAAAGTTTGGTGATCACTATCAATAGTAATAGTTTCCTCTGTGGTTTTTTTACCACCTGTTTGAGACCAAGTTTTTCAAAAGTTCTCATTTGATATATAATTCTATGAGGTATTTTTGGAAAAGTCCACTTATTAAGTAAATCAAGATGTTGAGGTATATCATATTCTTCTTTTCTACTGTTTTTAACAGTAGACTTTCCTTTCTCATAAGGGAGGCTAACAACATGTTTTTTCCTGCTCCAAAAAGCATTAGGATTGTCTCCACAAATATCAATAGAGAACTGATTTTTTAAAATAGCAATTTTTTCCTGTAATTTAGGATTTTGTAAAATATTATCAATCTCAGTGCTATTAATTTCTTGTTATATAAAACTGACTTGGTTAGTTTTTAACATTAATTTCGAGGTTAATTCATTAATCATTCTCGTAAAAGGTTTTGTAATAAATTCAAGTATAAACGGTTTTTTATTCCAAGTACCAATAACTTTTCCATTATCCCAATGAGTTAGGGGGGAAATATCATTTATAAAAGGTACACCTAATATAATTTGATTAGTAATATCTTTTAACAAAACAAAGCTTTGAGGAATACATTGTTTTCCTTTGCAAATAAAAGCTTTAGGCAATTTAAATTCAATACCCATTTTACCACCATTTGCAGAACGAAGACTATGGGTAGTCTTATGAAAATATCTTGAAGGAATAAGTCCTTCCTAAATACAATTTAAATCAGCAGCACTATCAATGAGAGCAGTAAATTCCTTTTTATAATTATAATCTATGAGAAGAGTAATTTTAGTATAAAACTTTTGAGACGTAAAAGCTTTAAGACTCTGTAAACAATCTTTTCTATCATTTTTAAGATAAATATTTTTCATAAAATCAAGGTTATTACTTTACCCTTCAAGAGATGAAGACGATTTTGAGTGATTACCCAAATCTCTTCGAGTTTCGAAGCTATCAAGTCTGGCTTCGAAATCTACTTTTGGAAGAGTGTTTTTCTTTCTGCTTCTCCTTTCTTTCTTTAGAAGCAGTCTTTGGGATATCTAGAGAAAATTGCTCACAAATATGGAAGATTTGGCCATTATGCAAAAGATTGCAAAGTCAAGGAAAAAAATCAAGAACCTTGACATAGAAGATAACTTGAAGGATTCCTTATACAAAATTATGCTTAACTCTGATTCAGGAAAATCTTAGAGACAGAGTATAGCAACCAGGAGGAATCTTCTACCAGTGAAGATCTTAAGCTCTTCATGAGGAAGATTATATGTCTTCAGAGGAAGATTGTTTACCTTGTCAACAAGGATTGGAATGTGACAAGGAAGGTGAAGAAGTAGATGATCTTTATAAGATCTATTCTCAATTTAAAGAAATGAGTATCAATGTCATTGATAATGACAAAATCATAGAACTCTTACAAACGGTCAAAGATCCGGAGATAAGGGCTTAGATTATTGATAAGATCAGTAATAATGCATCCACCTCTAAGAGTGATGTTAAAGAGGAAATTCCAAACAAAGAAGGTTCATATGCCATGGCCGAGGTTCAAAACCTCTTATTAGAAAGGAGGAAACTTATAAGTTCCCCTACTACGATCAATGATCTAAAACAAAATATTAATAATCTCAAAGAAGACATTCAGAGGCTTAAAGAAAAGAATGTCATTATAGAGGTTCGACTTGATAGCTTCAAAACTCGGAAGGCCTTGAGTAATAACTCAGCTTCTTCATCCTCTAGTGCAGGAGAAAGCAATAATCTTGATTTTCTTAAAAATCTGAATTTTGGTAATTCCAAAGGTGATTTTTTACAAAGTCTAAAAGCTTTTACTTCTCAAAAGTTTTATAAAAAAATCACTCTCTTAATAGATTATAATTATAAAAAAGAATTTATTGCTCTTATTGATAGTGCAGTAGATTTAAATTATATTCAAGAAGGATTATCTTCGATCTGCAAATAGCAGTAAAATGAATATTGAATTTAAACTACCTAAAGCTTTTATTTGAAAAGGAAAAAATTGTATTCCTCAAAGCTTTGTTTTAGTGAAAGATATCACTAACCATATTATTTTGGGTGTTCTATTTATCAATGATATTTTCCCTCTTACATATTGGGATAATGAAAACATTATTGGCACTTGGAATAATAAACCATTTATATTAGAATTTATTACTAAACCTTTTATGAGGATGATTAATGAATTAACCTCGAAAATGATTTTAAAGAATAATCATGTCAACTTTATTAAAGGGGAAATCAATAGTATTAAGATTGATAGTGTTCTCCAAAATCCAAAATTACAGGAAAAGATTGCTATGTTACAGAATGAATTCTCTTTGGAAATTTGCAGGGATCATCCAAATGCTTTTTGGAGTAGAAAGAAGCATGTGGTTAGCCTTCCATTGAGAATAATATCCTACAAAAGCAAGACCTTGCCAGATGAATTCGGATTATCTAGAACTATGCAAAAAGTGATTGAGTCTTTGCTTCAGAAAAGCATCATAAGGCATTCCAAGTCCCCATGGTCTTGTATAGCTTTCTATGTTAATAAACATGCGGAACAAGAAAGAGGATCCCCCAGGTTAGTCATTAACTATAAACCGCTTAATCAAGCACTTCGATGGATCAGGTATCCTATTCCTAATAAGAAGGATTTATTAGATAGGATTTATGATGCCATAATATTTTCTAAATTTGACTTGAAATCAAGTTATTGGCAGATCCTTATAGCAGAGTCAGATAGGTTCAAAACCGCATTCAATGTACATATGGGTCAATATGAATGGAACATTATGCCTTTTGGGTTAAAGAACGCTCCGTCAGAATTTCAGAAAATCATGAATGATATATTCATGCCATATAGTAATTTTATTATAGTTTATATAGATGATATTCTTGTATTTTCAAAAAATATAGAAACCCATTTTAAGCATCTTGATCTATTCAAGAAAATCATTATTCAAAATGGTTTGGTAATATCCAGTCAAAAAATGGCTTTATTTCAAACTAAGGTCAGATTCTTGGGTCATCATATTGAGAAATGTAATATTAGTCCTATTAATAGGAATGTAGAGTTTGCATCTAAATTCCCTGATATAATTACTAATAAAACACAATTGCAGAGATTTCTTGGAAGCCTGAATTATGTTTCTCCTTTTATAAAGGGCTTAACTATGGATACAACTATATTATATGACAGGCTTAAGAATAACCCTAAATTTTGGACAAATGATCATACTGAAGTTGTAAAAAAGAATAAGGAAAAGGTTAAGAACCTTCCTTGCCTAACTCTGGCCAATCAAAACTAGGAAAAGACTGTGGAAACCGATGCTTCAGATATAGGATATGGTGGTGTTCTAACTCAATACTGCCCTGATAATAAGCGACATTATATTGTCTAATTCTATTCTGGGAAATGAAATGCAGCCCAGATGAATTATGCCACTGTAGCAAAAGAAAATTTTAGCTATAGTGAAAGTGTTCTGAAATTTCAAGGCGATCTTTATAATCAAAAGTTTTTAATAAAAACTGATTGCCAAGCAGCTAAGTTTATGTTTAACAAAGATTGTAAATGATCTTAGGCATATTTATATGCCAATAATTGCCCATAAGTCAATTAGATTGAAAGATGATCTCTAGTCATTAGCTTAATTTTTTGTGTAACTTGTAATGATTGTACACTTACACACATGATTAGTTGTTTCAGGAACTCTCAAGGGAATTGGAGTCAACTTGAAGAAAAAAGATGTAAAAGAGCATGAAAAGTGGCCAAGGATAAAGACCCCAGGGCCAGGCGCACTGCTAGGCGCCAAGGGCCAACATTCATAGACGCCTCTCAGGCGCTCTGAGAGGCGCAACACGCCTAGGCCAAATATTCAGAGACGCCTCTCAGGCGCGTTCAGAGGCACAGCGCGCCAAGGAGGAATCTTCAGAGGCAAAGTTCAGGCGCGACGCCCCACCTTGCTCCCGACTTTCCAGCAAAAATACAACTAAACAGGACTCCTTATTGTTTTAGGATTAGGTCTTAGTTTTTCTAAATATTATAAATAAACCCCTAGGGTTCATTAGTAAGCGTTCGACTTTTGATTTAGTGTGCAATAGCAAGAATTCAAGTTTGTAATAGGTTTTAATCCTTTAACTCTTCTAATTTCTGAAAATTGCATGAACTATTGTATTTTCTTGTTTTCTAATAGCTTGAATGGCTAAACGCCCTAGTTTTGGGGCTATAGCTACGAATGGATTGTTGATTATTGAAGGCTTTATGAATTAATTCTTGGTTGTCATTATAAGTTACTTCTATATTCTTGTTTTAGTATTTCTTGACTAGCCATCTAGAAATAAGTCTATTGTTTAACCTTAAAATCGGGAGAGGAGAGGTTAGATAGACCAGAGGATATAGAGAGCTTGATCGACCCGTTAAGTCGAGGTAATTTGAGTTCAAGAGTGACACCCGAACGAACAACTCACTTGGTTACGAAATAGGATGAAATATAAATGCTCACCAATTAGTCTATTTATCCCCGCTCAACGATGTAGTTAGGCAACTAATTGGGGTAGGCGAAAAGAGGTGTATAGCCCGACTCATATAATTAACCCTATAAACCAATAACTTGACAACTGAAATCAGTTCTATGCCGATAATATGATATATGATATTCAGTATATGTTGCAGCCTTGGAATTGCTTTTAACTTGCTTGAAACATAATATTAAAGTCGTTCACAATTAGTTACTTTCATTTAGTTCATAATTAGTAGTAGTTAACAATCAATCATCAATTCTTGAAAAGCTTACTTTTACTTTTATTTGTAGAATTACATGTTAAATATAAATTGATCATAAGTCCCTTGGGAATGATAACTCGTTTCTTAAAAAATCTATATTACTTGCGCGACCACGTACACTTGCGTGTATATTGGAGAGCAACAGTAAACATGATGTTTATAAACAAATGTTTGTCAGATGGCAAGCATTATTAGCTCCGTTTGATTTTGAGATTCATTACAAAAAAGAGAAGATAATAGTCTTCCTGATTTTCTTACTAGAGAATATTTAGGTTAATCATCGTTCTTTCTTAATTTTAGGATGATACCATCATGCCCCCCCCCCCCTTCTCGATGGGGAAGAGGAGGAAGAACACAAGGAGGAAGAGGAGGTCATATACTCGCTCAACATGGTAACAAACAACTGATAGCCTCTAATAGTGTTGCTTCCACAAGTTGTGTTAATACAAACCACCCCATGTATAAGGAATTTGTGGATTTTAGGAAATCCAAAAGGGAATCGGATAATAATCCTCCAAAATATTCCACAGTCCTTATGGACGAAGAAAACACGGAAGTGTTTGATTTGAATGACAAAAGAGAGGTTATACTTCTCTTAGAAAATAGTGATCTCAAATGGAAAAATGATCCATGGCAGGTAATGTCCAGATATATGGATATGGTATCTTATACCACTACTATTTATAAATACAGAATGCACTATGAGATGATACTCTCAGCAACAAGGTCGAGTGAATTTCAACACTTCTACTCGGCAAATACAAAGAAAGTTTATAACTTTTCTAAGATTATCATAAAAAGATCTTAGCTCCTGAAGAATGGGGAATAAGTCCCCTGAAAGAAATGGATTATATCCACCCTGAACAGAAAATTGCGGTTAAATACAATTACTGGGATTATATTGATGGCTTTAATAAAACCCTATTATATGAGAATGCTAATAAGAAGCATTCACGGTTTTATTATTCGACCTACTCTCTTAAACTACAAAAGGCTTTATTTATAGAAGGAAAAGGAATATATCTACAGTGATCTACAGTGATTTACAGTGACCGTGGGTCCCTTATCAATGGGTCTCATATGTACAGTAACAATTTATCTTGTCTTTAGATAGCATATCTTCTGTCACGGGTTTCTCCGATTCATAAGGCTGGGCCTCTTGAGCATTATCTGCGATATCATCACTTGTTTCACTTCTCATTGAAATGTCTGATTTTTCATAGTGAGTGATATTGAGGAGTAGATTCCTCCTAACTTCGTCCAAATATTCCTTTATCATTTCTTCTTTATTTCCATCTTGAATGGAAATTCTTCTGGCAATATGTTTGACGGAGTTGTCAGCAATTATTCCTTTGTGAGGAATAGTACCATAATCTTGGATTTTTTGAGAAATAGAGTCCAATAATTCTCATGGGATCCTTCTTCATTAATTTATCCCAGAAATTATTATAATAAATCCGATATAAGCATGGAATTTGTTCTTCAGTAAAACCTACTTTCGGGGTCCAATTATGGATCCATGGAATCAAGAATTCTATGAAGAAATAAATTTGTTCAATTTGTTCTATATAAAAAACATGATCTGAGTGGTATAAATCATTAAGGTCTGGTGAAACTTTAACCCAGTTTTTGTACAACTTTAAAAAGGGATCAGGTAAAATCTTTATCGTCGGTCTGTGGTATGACCACCAGTTCAAGAACCAGTTAGGAATTGGGTCACCAAATATCTTTGTAGAAACCTTGATAAACCAAGTATCTTTATGCCTTTCATTGTTATAATAAAGGACTTTGCTGAAAGCGTTAATATAATCCCAATAACTGAAATTGGTAGGGATTTTATTGAGGCTAATCTGCCTTTCTTTCATTGAGAATATTCCCCAATATGCAATTGATATAATCTGCTTTATAATCATTTTGGAGAAGTTATAAACGTTCTCGCTAGTGTTATAACCTGAGAAGTGCTGAAATTCAACACTACCTGTATTCATCAAAATGGTCTCGTAATACAAACGAGCTTTGTATAACTCTCTTGGGAAGTATAATCCGTTAAGTAAATATTGCTGGAATATCTTCTAAGGTTCTTCTTTTCTCTGAATCTCAGAGTTTTCAAGAAGAAATATTATTTCTTTCTTTGCTACCCTTTCATAGGATCTAATATCATCAATCTCTTATTTTGCCACCGATGCAAAAGTATCACTTTGCTTTTGAGATAAATATGCTTGCAGTTGAGCATATAATGGATTATTTTCTGGAATATCATCCAGATGTATCGAAGAAGTAGCTTCTTTTGAAGGGCTTGTTAGTTTCACCAAGCTCATTCCTCCCCTTTGTATAATTTGAGAGCTGGACAAGGATCCGTATGACGATCCGGATATTTTTGAGGAGGATGATCTTCCCCTTCCGCGGGTATAACTGCTACTTCCTCTAGCCTTGGTTACCCAAGGAGGATCCATCCTGCAAACATAGCATTTAGTTTTAATCATCTAAAAGGTTATAAATTTCATAACAATAAAAGCTTTTATAAAGCTCTTGTTCAATCATGTAATCGGCGACGATATCCATCACCATTCCGTGTATAATTTTCCATAAAATATGTTCATGTAAATCTCTATTAAGAGGAACCGCTTTCAAAATAGTAACCAAATCTTTATCAGGAAAGAAGTCAAGAAAACTCATTGTTTAAGAAGAAAGATATTCTCTAGATAAGAAGTCTGGGAGGGAATTATCACTTCCCTTTTTATAATGAATTTCGAAATCAAAAGGGGCTAATTGTGCCTGCCACCTAGCAAATATTAATTTAGACGCATCAAGTTTAAAATCTTTATCAAACATATACTTAACTGATTGAGCATCAGTTTTTAGTAAGAATTTTTTATTATATAAATCATCTTGAAATTTCAATACACACTTAACGATAGTTAACGTTTCATGAGCTACCGTTGAATATTTTTTTGGAGCATCGCTCCATTTTCCTGAATGAAATCAAATAAGATATTCATTTTAATCATGCGGATTAATTTGTTTCAATATGCCTCCATATCCAATATTAGACGCATCCGTCTCTACAATCCATATCCAAAGAAGTTCTATAAGAGTGCTCCTTGAAGATTTGGATCTGCCAATAACCTGATTTTAAATCAAATTTAGAGAATATATTGGAGTCATATAATCTTGATAATAAATCCTTTTTATTTGGAATAGGATACCTAATCCATTTTAAATATTTGTTCAAAGGATTATAATTTATAACTAACCTTGGAACACCTCGTTCTTTTTTTGCTGCATTATTGTCATAAAATGCAGTACAAGACCAAGGAGATTTTGAAGGTTTTATCAAACCCTTTTGTATTAAGTTACCAATTTCCCTTTTGCAGAATTTGACCAATTCAGCGTTCATCTGGCAAGGACAAGACTTGGTAGGGATATCATTCTTAGAGAAGTTTTCTTCATATGGAAGAGTCACAATATGCTTTTTACGATTCCAAAAACCACTAGGATGATCAACGCAAAGATCAATGGTCATTTTTTCATAAATTAATTTAATTTTTTCCTGTACTTTAGTAGATTTCAAAGTATCGAATATATTCATACTAAATAATTCAAGTTGTAAAGAATCAACATGCTTTTGTTTCATTTTAATCAAAGCATTAATATCACGAGAAATAGGATCAGTGATAAAAGTATAACTAATATCTTGATTTTTATAAGTAGCAGAAAATCTTTTAGCAGTTATATTGGTGAAAGGATAGATTGAATTTATAAAAGGGGTTCCAAGTATAATTGGAGGATATAACTGATTCTTTACTGAGAAAAAGAAGTGTGGAATGCAAACTTTATTTTGGCAAATACGTGTATTAGGCAATTTATACTTTATATCTAACGCATGTCCAGAAGTAGACTTAACCATGTGAGTTGTTTTCTCAAAATACTTAGTAGGCACAAGACCTTCCTGAATACAACTAACATCGGCTTCGCTGTAAATCATCGCAACATCAGTTATTGAAAATTGACTATCAATAAATATGGTGTAATTAACATACCATTTATGAGCAGTAACAATTTGCATCTGTCACGACCCAAGCCTAGGGCCTAGACGTGACCGGCGAATGGGGAACCCGAAGGAACCCCAAACAAGCCTCATAGCATATCATTACACATCCTTGGTCGCGGAAGCACTTAAAATGACCATAAGCGATAAGCATAATCAAGGGG
>JAJOOR010021375.1:0-21291 GCA_036250505.1 Solanum acaule | reverse complement strand
AAATAAGATATTATTTTAATATTTTTATCTGTTTTAATCATACAAACATGATATGATTTTAATAGTGCATAATCATATAAATATGACTTTTCTATATTATAAGAATAAAAATAGAAATTTATTTATAGTTAAGAGAGACAAATGTTATTATCTCCAATGATTTTCCTTTTTAGGCATTTGAAATAATCTTCTAAGACTAAAATAATCAATTGGTAATGACATTACCATTTTAGACTCCTAAATAGTTTATGATCAAATAAGATATTATTTTAATAAAAATAAGATATTATTTTAATATTTTTATCTGTTTTAATCATACAAACATGATATGATTTTAATAGTGCATAATCATATAAATATGACTTTTCTATATTATAAGAATAAAAATAGAAATTTATTTATAGTTAAGAGAGACAAATGTTATTATCTCCAATGATTTTCCTTTTTAGGCATTTGAAATAATCTTCTAAGACTAAAATAATCAATTGGTAATGACATTACCATTTTAGACTCCTAAATAATATCTAGTCCTATAGGATAATGTTTTAATATTTTTACCTTTTTAATCATTCAAACAAGATATGCTTTTAATATTTTCCCATTCATAATTATATAATTATGACTTTTCTATATTATAAAAAAAAAAAAAAGAGGAACCTCGATAATTTTGTTATTTAGGAATTTGAAGTAACCATCTAAGGCTAAAATGATCAATTGGTAATGCAGTTACCATTTTGGACTGTTAAACAATATCTAGTCTAATAGGATAATATGTACATTACCTTTTTTTTATCATACAAAACAGATATGTTTTTAATATTTTATTATTTATAATCATATAAATATGATTTTTCTAAATAGTTATTTTATTCTCCATGCAAGGAAATTGTTTTTTGTCACGCCCCCTAAAAAGGGAACATGGTCAATATTGATTCCATTATGTAATGACCCTCAAAGTTATTTTCTCTATTTTGTGATATTTTTGGGGTTTAGAGATTTCCTATAGCAACCCCAAGTCACTATGACTTATTGAGACTGTCAGTTCAGTCACTTGGTCGTTCGTTTGATTTTTATTCAAATTTCAGTCTTTTAAAGTTTTTTGAAGTTTAAATAGTTGACTTTGGTAAAAACATCAGGTAAACGACAGACTGCAATTCTAATGATTCCAATAGCTCTGCAATGTTGAGTTTGGTCTAGGTGGATCTATGATACGCTCAAATTATACTCCCTAAAGAAGTATAAGCGGTCATTGTCAAATAAAGAACCTAAATGAGGTTAGGATCGATCACATGTGGAATATGGTCTAGACTTAGGCTAATTTACTGTTGATTGTACGTTTAGTCAGCTTACTTTCGTAAAATGAGGGATTTTTAACACAAAATAATAATTGATTGATTTGCAGTAACAAGTAACAGGATTCGTAGTTTGTAATATAAATATGTGATGAAACTAGGGCACATGTGTTTCCCACAAATTCTTAACGCATTAATCCTAATAATAGTAACTATTTGCTAGTGTATAACATGCAAAGTCAATAAGTTAGGTATCTCCTAAGTGATTAGTCGTCCAAATAGGAAATTTCACCACGCAACTTGGTCGGTCTACGGGTGTATGCTTTATTAACCCTTACCCTTGATCCCCGATTATCCCTCACTTATTTGGGTTAGGCTATTAAATAGCGGATTATCACGCTAAATCTCTGTTGTTTAACCTCTTTGTCATTCCTTGCTTCCTTGGTCAGACAAGTAGGAATGAGACGAGTTCTAACATTGTGCACCGTTAAAAAACATTCAAAACAAAGAGATTAACAATACATTCATAAACACTATTCTCGAATTACTTAATTATTAGTTTTACGGTGTTAATTACTCATGGTTCCCACAACCCTAGTTGTGGATTTAGTTACTCATGCTTGTGATCACAAGTTATAATAGGGTTAACAACATAAATCATGAATTTACAATTAGAATAGATGAAATTTGAAATCTTGAATTGAAGAACAAACACAAATTTCATAAACCAACACTTCAAGAATCAAATGCCAAAAGTGTTTCAAAATAATTCAAAGCCAAAGTAAGTATCTCAAAAAGTCTAACAACCCAAAAACGAAAAATAAAACTAATATTTATAGAAACCAAATCCTAAATCAAGTAGTAAAAGGAAGACTAAGGAAATTCGGCTTAGGCAGTGTCATCTACGATTGGTAACCTACAACTTGTAGTAATTCCTACGGCGGCGAAAATAGTTGGTCCATCATCTAAGGAGTGCTTTCTACGGGTATGATCTACAGCTCGTAGATCTTTGTACGACCCAACCTGTTCAATCGTCATTCATGGACTGAAGCTCATTCTTTCTAAACTTTTCTATGACTCATCATATACAGCTCGTAGTAGTACGACTCGTTAGTCTGCATCCGTCGTTTCATACTTAGCTCCAATTTTCAGCACTTCAATTTGCGAATTATACCTATGGCTCGTAGGTCAAGTCGTACATCACCAAAAATTCCGGCTATTACAACACTTTAACACCAACTGCTCCAAAACTTATTTCTTGCAAAATCAGAGCAAAAACACCATCACATTCAATAACAAAATGTCTAAGAGGGTATTTTAATTGACTTAAAAGTTGGTCAGTTAGTTTTTGACTTTAGGAAGTGTTCGAAAAATATTTAAAAAATGACTTAAAATAAGTTAGGAAGTGTTTGGCATGGTAAAAAATAACTTAAAATAAGTTTAAAATGACTTAAAGTAAGTCAAAAACCAAAAGTAGGTCTCTGTAATGGTTTCGCAAATAATTCATCTAGAAGTCATATCACTAAAATATTCATGGACTAACACACACTAAAATATTTATGAACTAAAACACACGAAGAGTTGAGAAAATCACCTAATTCCTATAAATTTACCCCTAAATGCCTAAATTATTTCACTAAGTTTCGAGTGTCTTTGATTTTGAAATCAACTTTAGTTCACTGACAGATCTAAAAATCATTTGAAATTGGATTTGAATCATCTAAGGAGCCAAAATAGTTTAACTTATACGTCACGATTAGAGTTGTCAAAATGGGCTTGGCCCGCTAGGCTGGCCTAACCCACCCTTAAATTAAATGGGGTTGGGCTTAATTTTTTCAACCCATTTAGAAATGAGGCATTTTAGTCCAGCCTTATTTGACCCTCTAGCCTTGTAGGCCCAACCCGCACTCAGATGCCAGTCCGTGAGCTGCGAATTTTGAAAATATTTATTATATATAGTTTAAGTAGTGTTCTATTTGTTAAGATTTTGTCAATAAATATTTTTAAAATATCAATATAAAATCAAATCTAACTTATTTACATATCTTTTACATTTTAGAGCCATTAGCCCACTAAATTTTCTTATATCCCAAGCCCATTACTCCATTATAACTATAAATCTTTCGCCTCTTCTACTTTTGTTTTTATGCCTAATTTTCCACTTCTCCTTTATTGTCTTGTTTATGAAAATAGTGATCATGTAATATTTTTTGCTCGGATGAATCTTATGAATGGTGTATCTTGACTATTTTGTTTTTGTTTTGTAAATATTTAGTGAAGTATGTGTAATTCATGAAATTCCTATTTGTATTGATGTCGTGTTCATTAGATATCAACGTTCGCATTCTTTCTAAGAGGGCAATGTTGTCCATTTTTTGGTTGAAGGGTCAACTCGTCCCAACCTGTGGCCCGCTTAGAGTTGGATTGGGCTGCTATTTTATAGGCCCTTTAATTAAAAGGGACAACCCGTCCCTACCCATTTAAATCTCTATTCCGTTAGGGTTGGGTTGGGCCAACCCATTTTAACAGCTCTAATCATGATCGATTGAATTTGTTGAAAATAAATCTTTGTGAGGCTAGATTATTGAATTTGTTCTGGTTTCTGGTTGTTGGTGTTGGAGTGATATGAGTTAAAACTTGAAGGAACAATTATTCTGCCATTAAAAATTAGGGGTCGTTTGGTACAAAGATTAATAACGCATGGATTAGTAGTGTACAATTTATTTTTATCTAGTGTTTGGTTTATTACTTTCCATCTAATCTTATGTTTGGTTTAAAACTCTAGAAAAAGCATGTTTTCGATTATACCCTTGAGTTATTATGGATTTTCTATTTTATATAATTGGGTCAAGATAGATAAATGTCGCACAATATTATTATTATTGGTCTTTTAACTAGCTAGAAGAAGAAGAATTTTGTCGACATGTTTGTTATTTTCTCACTTGAATTATTTGAAGGTAAATAATTGTCATCTTGATAAATTGTTCACTCATAAAACATCAATTTTCAATTTTAAAAAATAGATCATCGAATTTTAAAATCAAAAAGACGGTAAATTATAGTACAATTGAATAAACCATCTACATTTACACATCAAAATGGCAACTTGTAGTTTTAATATGTATGCAATTTTATAAATTATTCAAAATATAAATATTTAATTAATGTTAAACAACCCACGTTTCAAATATTGTATTAATTTGCATTGAATTTATTTAGCAACAAACAACTCTCTCCAAATAACAAAAAATTTAAGCTAATTTATTCAAATAAATTTACTAGTACAAATATAAAACATAAAATCAAGAAAATAAATAAAATGATTAAAAAGATTTGATGAGTATTTTTGTCTTTACATAAATTAATGGAAAACTACATAAATGGATCATAAAACTCAAAATAATTACATGTTCATACCCAGTCCAAAATAATTCAAGAAATACCCATTCTCTCAAAAAAAAAAATTACAGCCCATACCCCTCATTCATTAAGGCTGATAATTTTCGCTTAACTGATACTAAATCAATATCATATATTGTATTGGTATCATTAAGGCTGATAATTTCGCTTAACTGATACTAAATCAACATATACATATATTGTATTGGTATCACTTTTTCTTTATTTATTGAATTTTCTCATATTTTTCCTTCTATATCTTATATTATTAAGGTTTCTTGTTAAGAAATTACTCATTAGGCAATGATACAATAAAAATATATGTACATTGTTGTGGTATCATTAAAGTTTTTTTGTTCAAAAATTAGTCATTAGTCAATGATATATATAAATGACCTGCCAAATATAATACTAAATAATAGTAATACATGAACTATTTCTCCTAATAATCCCTACCAAACGGTCCTTTAAAGACATAAATGACCCACTTTTATCACAACAAGAGCTTAAAACGACCCAATTTTTTACAAGGACGAAAGTACCCCTCCGTCGTCGTTGAATAGTAAAGGGGCAATTTCGACTTTTCCTATATAGAAAGAAAGAAATAAAATGAGTGGTCCACAACATGTGAATACATAAAAAAGCCGGCCCCTCCTGTGGAAAAATATTTTGAAAACTTGAAGGGGAGGAAATCATGCTAAAAAAAAGCCAAATAGAAGGATCTAGAAACCCTAACAAACCCTATTATATAAACTCGCTATACTCTCCCCTGTAACTTCCATCTCCATCTCCTTCTCTTTCATCTCACTCTACGAATCTCTCAGCACCATTGTAGATCACACAAAAATGGCGGAGGCAGAGACGTTTGCTTTCCAAGCTGAGATCAACCAGCTTTTGAGTCTCATCATCAATACTTTTTACAGTAACAAAGAGATCTTTCTCAGGGAACTCATTAGTAACTCTTCTGATGTGAGTATTTTCTTATGATTTTGGTGTTTTTATGTACTTTTAAATGTTAATACACTAAATATGTCCATAATGTTCATGTTCATACCTAGGTGGTTTGATTTTCATACGTACTGTTTCGTTATTTGATATTTGATTTCATGCTTTTGGTTTTTTATGGAATAGATGCTGAATGTATCATAATGTTTGTTCTGTTATTCCTGATGTTGTTGCCTGCAGATGTGCGTTTCTTATGTATATATAGTTTTTGTTTTGTAAATATAGGGATTGGTGGATGATTATGCAAAATGCTAGAGAAATGTTGTTGTGTAGAAGTTGTGATGAACAAATGTATATAATAAGATTTGAGGCAGTTTTGGTTAGTTTTGAGGATAAGAGTTGTGATATATTTGCATGTTAAGGAGAGTTGTTGGATTGAAGAAGCAATTTTGCTGTACCAGGTTCTGTTCAGAGTTTTTGAGAAAAAAAAGTTAAGCCAATACCCAGTAGTATTGGGGGTTTGGAATGACTGTTACAGTTCTATACAATAACCCAAAATTGCTAATGTGTTCAATTCTAACATGATCCATTTGTGTCATTTGCTTAATGATATCAGTTAGTAAGTTCTTGTATGGTACCCAAATCAGTCAAACTTATGATTGTCTTGGTGATTCCTTGATAGTTGTAACAAGTTGTGGTTGTCTCCTGTGTTGCTTGGTCTCTTAAAAAATGCTGATGGGTGTGTTTGATCCTTCGAAAGTAGTGTATTTTTGGAGGAGAGAGTCCGAGCAATATAGATGCCATTGTATTATCATCAGATATTTCAGGTAATGAAGTATCTAATTATCATTTGGGTATAAATTGCAGGCACTGGACAAGATCCGTTTTCAGAGTTTGACTGACAAGAGCAAGCTAGATGCTCAACCTGAACTTTTCATTCACATCATCCCCGACAAGACCAACAATACCCTCACAATCATTGACAGTGGTGTTGGTATGACAAAGGCTGGTAAGTTAGCATACCCCTGTGGAAGCTTTGGTACTTTTATGTTATACTCATCTTCTCTAATTTGACTGCTAAAAATACTAATCTTGTTTGTTTCATTTGCAGATCTGGTGAACAACCTTGGTACAATTGCTAGGTCTGGCACCAAGGAATTTATGGAGGCTATTGCTGCTGGTGCTGATGTTAGCATGATTGGGCAATTTGGTGTTGGTTTCTACTCTGCTTACTTGGTCGCTGAAAGGGTGGTTGTGACCACAAAGCACAATGATGATGAACAATATGTCTGGGAATCTCAAGCTGGTGGTTCATTCACTGTTTCAAGAGATGCATCTGGTGAGAACCTTGGCAGGGGTACCAAAATTACCCTCTTCCTCAAGGAGGACCAACTTGAATACCTTGAAGAGCGAAGGCTCAAGGACCTGATTAAGAAGCATTCTGAGTTCATCAGCTATCCAATCTCTTTGTGGGTTGAGAAGACCATAGAAAAGGAAATCTCTGATGATGAGGACGAAGAGGAGAAGAAAGATGAGGAAGGAAAGGTAGAGGAGGTTGATGAAGAAAAGGAGAAGGAAGAGAAGAAAAAGAAGAAAATCAAGGAAGTCTCTAATGAGTGGTCATTGGTGAATAAGCAGAAGCCCATATGGATGAGGAAGCCTGAGGAGATCACAAAAGAGGAGTATGCTGCATTCTACAAGAGCCTGACAAATGATTGGGAAGAGCATTTGGCTGTCAAGCACTTCTCTGTTGAGGGTCAGCTGGAGTTCAAGGCTGTTCTTTTTATTCCAAAGAGAGCTCCTTTTGACCTCTTTGACACCAAGAAGAAGCCCAACAATATCAAGCTCTATGTTCGCCGTGTGTTCATCATGGATAACTGTGAGGAATTGATTCCTGAATATTTGAGCTTTGTGAAGGGTATTGTGGATTCCGAGGACCTTCCCCTCAACATCTCTAGAGAGATGTTACAGCAGAATAAGATCCTGAAGGTTATTCGCAAAAACTTGGTAAAGAAGTGCATTGAGCTATTCTTTGAAATCGCTGAAAACAAAGAAGACTATGACAAGTTCTATGAGGCCTTCTCAAAGAACCTCAAGCTTGGTATCCATGAGGATTCACAGAACAGGTCTAAGTTTGCTGAACTGCTGAGATATCACTCCACAAAAAGTGGTGATGAGATGACCAGCTTGAAGGACTATGTAACCAGGATGAAAGAAGGCCAGAATGATATTTACTACATTACTGGTGAGAGCAAGAAGGCTGTTGAGAACTCACCCTTCCTTGAGAAGCTGAAGAAGAAGGGTTATGAGGTTCTTTACATGGTTGATGCTATTGATGAGTATTCAATTGGTCAATTGAAGGAATTTGAGGGTAAGAAGCTTGTTTCTGCTACCAAGGAAGGCCTCAAGCTTGAGGAGACTGAAGATGAGAAGAAAAAGCATGAAGAACTAAAGGAGAAGTTTGAGGGTCTGTGCAAGGTGATTAAGGATGTTCTAGGTGACAAGGTTGAGAAAGTGGTGGTCTCTGACCGTGTTGTGGATTCTCCATGCTGCTTGGTTACTGGAGAATATGGTTGGACTGCCAACATGGAGAGAATTATGAAGGCACAAGCTCTCAGAGACTCTAGCATGGCTGGATACATGTCTAGCAAGAAGACCATGGAGATCAATCCTGAGAATGCCATCATGGATGAGCTCAGGAAGAGAGCTGATGCTGACAAGAATGACAAGTCCGTCAAGGATTTGGTTCTATTGTTGTTTGAGACTGCTCTTCTCACCTCAGGTTTCAGCCTTGATGAGCCAAACACATTCGGCAACAGAATTCACAGGATGTTGAAACTTGGTCTGAGTATTGATGAGGATAGTGGAGATGCTGAAGCTGACATGCCAGCATTGGAGGATCCTGAAGCTGATGCCGAGGGCAGCAAGATGGAGGAAGTTGACTAAATCTAGGACACCAGTGTTTTGTTTTGATTATTATGAAAGCCCTTAACCCCAGTAGTTTTTTTTTTTTACTCAGCTCCACCAGCTGGACATGATATGATTTAAGTTTTTATGTTTTGTTTTTACTGCATTGTAGGGTAGTATTCATTGGCTCATTTTGTTACAACGTTTTATGTGACTATAGATTCTGTACTTTGCATAATTGCTTTTTGCATTCTTCTATGGATGTCTGCCTTGTTAGCTTGCAATATGCTTTATAGGATTGGTCGTGACAAAGTGGTCTGAAGATTGTTTTTGTTTTGTTCTCTTTGTCAATTATTGGATTTGATTGGAAATTGTACTCACTCTCTAATTCTTGTTTGCACTGATATGGATGTTTCCTATTTTGAGCAGCAAGTTCAAAACCTTGTCGAAGACTAGGGAAAAGTATCAGACAAGAATTGAGATATGTGCTTGTTTTGCTATCTTCTATTTGTCAAGTTTTAAGGGGCGACCATAGTTGCTCCCTACCCATTCTCTCTTCAAATGCAAATTTATTATTAGTGTTTAGGTATTGGGGTGCCTATTATTTCAAATTCTTATGTTCTCTTTAGCTGTATAAAGGTAATATTTATGGCCGTCATGGTAATTTTCAAATTCTTATGTTCTCTTTAGCTGTATAAAGGTAATATTTATGGCCGTCATGGTAATTGTCCGTGGGTGGTAAGTGGTAAACCATTGAATGTTTTCCAACTTATCTTGCAGCACAGTCAGGTGATTAGAATGACTCGTTGATCTCTAACTGAAATGTGTATTCATGGAGCAAGGGATAAAAAATAATAAAAGAAAAGAGTTGATATTATTTAGAAACTACTTTGAATAGTCCTAAGACTAAAAAATATTGAGGCAAACACTAGGTGTTTCGGAAGGATGGGGAGGTAGTTTTTACTTTTTAGTGTTAAATTCAACTTGTCAAGATTAAGCTTTTACAAGACCAAGTTTCTAACAATTTTGTGGAGTGGGGTTAAGACACAGCTTCATTATAAGAAAAAAGTACAAAATGGACAGATTCTAATAAAGAAATACAAACAATAGTGGAAAAGGAGAAAGCACAAGAGTCCAAACAAAGACAAAAAGATGCAAGAGCTGTGTATGATACCTATTTCAGAAGAGAAAAATACACATCATGTAGCTCATAAACAAGAATATCCAGTAAAATCAATCACTTCTCTAACAAGAGATACAAATACTAACAGCATTTGAAGAGAAGATATACAAATATGAGAATGCTATTATTATCAGTACCAACAATTACAAGTGAATGGTTGGTTGGCAGTCAAAAAACTTGAGATCCTAAAGATTTCAAGACTGTATAAGCATAACGTCTATAAACTGAAAAGTTGATTATGCCATTCTGTGCTTGTTGATATGACCAGTTTCACTACAATTCATAATTCAACACGTAATAACAAGTTACTCATCTACATTAATATAAATTGGGAGTTGCCAGTAATAATTAATGACCACTTAGCCTAATTTTGGCCTATATTATGATTTCTTTTTCCTCAAAACAATAAATAAAAATACCTGCACAAATCTAAAGACCTAAAAGATAAAATCTTACTGAAGCCAACATGGACTGTGAACCAATTACAAGCATAGACAACAAAGCTGAACAGGAAATCAGACATTATTACTACCGCAACAAAATACTGAACCACTACACTCAAAATGAATAACAAATCAAGAAAATATTCAAATTTTGAAACAGGGCAGCAACAGACAGTATCCAGACATCCACATCCATAAACTGACTAGTTTTTCCAAAAACATAACAGGAAAAAAAGATGGTAAAGGTAGTTCCCTAAACTACTCCAGCTTGTGTATGCCAAATCAGGTATCCTCAACTCTCGAATGAAAGACAAAGCTTGGGAATGTAGTCGTAATGTCCCTGTTTGAATGAGGAGTATTATTGAGTCAATCAACGCCATGAACAATATCACAATTTGAAAACATGATAATATATGGAGTAATGTCAAGTTTCAGAATGCCACTCACTTGAGATATTGAAGGGTCATGTTCTTCAAAAGTGAAGGATGTTGCAAGACCAAATTTCTCCATTCCTCCTTGTCAATCTTTCCATCATGTTTAGTATCAGCTTCTTCAAAAGTCTGACGAAGAAGAGAAACATTAGTTAAACAGAAATTCATGAGAAAACATCTACCATCGGAATAAAAATTGGGGACAGAAAGATGAACTAGAAGTTAGCCTCCAGATCCATTTGCATATTATATAATTCAATTTTGACCAAAACACAACTCAAAAAGATGAGCAAATCCCAACCACATTGCAGATAGTTCCATGCCTTTTCTTCTTTCCATCTATGTTTGTGTTATAAGTAATATTTCATAGATATGCACCAAGAAGGTGCTAATATATATATAGGAAAAGAGGACCTTGATTCACTTTAGATTTGAAAGAACTCAAGAAGTGCACAAAAAATATTTACATCACGTCCATATTTCTATTGCAACATGTGTAAAATTAGCTGTCGTCTGGTTACGAAATGGGAAGAAATAATCCCCATATTGGGATCTAATTGCTTCATGTTTTTCTTTTTTGCATAACTAATACACATTTAAGTTATGCGGGTATCTACGTATAGTTTTATGTAAAATAGCATGCATATTAATAATACATCGATTAAAACTACTAAAAGGACAAAATGACCTTCATATAGCAAACAATATTTATTTTGTATCAAATTGTATGCTATATATCAGCTCTTTATACAACAAATCAAATGTCTAATAGTATTCTAGGAGTTGATTGATGGCCAGCTATCTTTTACATTCAACGATCTGCTTACTAGTATTCTAGGACTTAATTGATAATTCATCATTCTAAGCACCATTCCAGATTAAGCATATCATGTTTAAGTGGGGTCTTTGCTCCTTCAGTATTCCTCAGTTAGTGTGCTTTTCTTTCAATCTAACATTCAAAGAATTTCTCCTAAAATTTACCTTCTGCTTATTCATTCGTCTGCAACAACAATTAATGCAAGTATGCAACAAAAACAACATATCCAGTGCATTCAGCAATTAATGCCTGCCGATTAAATAAAACACTGTGGAAATCAGGAAAAGTTTGCTCAGACGAATCTGATCTATCCATGGGTCTGTCCATAGTTTTCCTTAGATCCCTTTTAATGACCAAGAAATTCATTTGGGCCAAACCCTTGGAATCTACCACAACCTTCAAAATTCGTAGATAATGAGTATGCCCCTCTACTCTTCTCCACTTAAATTCCAGGTTTAATTCGCATGACACGTGGCTTGAACTGTGACCTAGGTCACAAGTCCCTAGACCTTAACCACTTGAACTTGACCCCAGTGGATTTAAAGAACTCTTAGTAACTGTTCATTCATCTCTAGATAGACAAAAGTAAAGGGTAATTTTTAAAATTTCCCATATAATAGAATTTGGCCCAAATACTAGTTTTTCCTAGTATTTGGGAATTTGAATTGTTTGCCAATTTTTTTTTCCAAATAATGGCAAGTTGTAAGGCCAAACACTATTTCCCAAGTTTTTTCCTAAATATACTTGGAAATATTTATGGACAAACGGCACCTAATAGAGGACTTGATTCAGTAACTAATGCATAGAGAGGGAGGGCTTTCGAAGCAGCCAACGGAACGGGAAATACAATTGCTACCATTTTAATTTGGTTAACATGTTATTTGTGTGGCCCCCAAGGCCTAGCTCGAGTGGCGAAAAGGTGGAGGATTTATGGCTTAGGTCGCAGGTTCAATCCCCACACCACGCAAAGCGAAGTCTGGTATTTAAGTGGAGAAGGGTAGAGGGGCGGGCCCATTATCCACCGAGTTTAGAAGGTTGTGATTGGTCCAAAGGGCGGGTCACAGACAGATTTCTCGGTTATAAAAAAAAATGTTATTTGTGTGGAGAGCTATTGTGGAGAAAATCCAAGTATTAGGTATATATATTAGTTTCTTTTTTTAATCCAACAATAGTGTATTTAATTGCATTGAAATGATACAGTTAGCATTAAGTCTTGGCAATGACTTGAGAACAAATGATTAAGGTAATGATTGAACTTATTAAATTGGATATAAAATCGAGAACTTGGTATCAAAATTTAGGCTTTATACTCCTGTGGCTTAAGGGCCAGTGTCTTGTTTATGGATATGTTGTCAACTATGTTTAAAAAACAGGAAGCTATAGGGGCATTTTAGGAAAGTTTCCCTTCATTCATTTATATCTCCTGTGGTAGAAGAATATGAATTAAGATCTAATCCTAAATATCTTCATCATACATTATGAGAACAAGATTGTCCATGAGAGAACTAGAGGAGGCACCATTGGTGCAAGTTATGCCTAGGGCGTGTGGTAGGCCGAGAGCTCAGACTAGACCACGTCTGTTAGGTCTATTGGATGTAAGCCCACGACTGGTGGGCGAGCTAGAGTAGCACAGCCTGTGGTACTTGAGGCGTAGGATATTCGCGTACAGACTACAGTTCCTGGTCCTACCATTACTCTTCCGGTGGATGTAGTAGTGAGACCATTGAAGTTATGGAGTCTTATTCTCCTAGACCAGTTGAGGTGCCAACACCACCAGCTGCTATAGAGGGACATGCTTCTATTGATGCTCAGATTCATGTTGCTATTCATGTGGGTCAGCAGCCTATCCCATCTATTGAGACTGTGATTCCTATTCCTATGGTACTCCCCAATTTGTGATAATGTGAGGTGGAACAGGACCTTCTACTGCTGCTGGTGATGATCGTGTGAGGACTGAGGAAGATGAAGTCTTTATGAAATTCTTTCCTCCAGAGTTTGATAACACTCCGTTTACTATAACAGCCCAGAAGTTGAGAGAGAAGAACCTTCCTACTATGGGAATTAGAGATTCACATGTGGTAGCCTTGCTGCCTTTCTGTGATCTGGCATAGCTAAATCTTGGTTGGTTTCTTATCAGAGAGGCAGGCTAGCTGGATGTCCACTGCTCACTTGGAGCGAGTTTGTAGCCTTATTCATGGATAAGTTAATTCCACAGAGTCGGTGTGAGGAGAGGCAGCAACAGTTCGAGTAGAGAATGAATGTGGGTAAGAATGATGTTACATTCACTGATCAGGCTCGTTGTGCACCTCATTTGGTCCCTACCGATAGGGAGAAAGGTGATTAAGTTTGTTGATGGGTTATGATACCATTTTCAAGTTACATTGGTGGTTGAGAGTATATATGTATATACACCTGATATTCCACAACTCTCCATCCAAATGATAAGTTAACCAAATTGAAATAGTAACAATTGTATTTCCCGTTACTATACACCATTGGCTGCTTCCAAAGCACTCTATTTCCATGCATTAGCTAATGAACCAAGTCCTCTTTTACTCTTTCTCTTCACCCTAGGTCCTAATATGTAGGCCAAAAAGGATGGATGTGTGCCTAGCCCACTTTTTCACTATTATTTATTGTCCAAATTACTTCATTACCCAACTAACAAGTAAAATAGTAAATTAGGCCCACTGACGGCTTAATAATTCTACATCTCATAAATTATATTTATATATATCAATAATATAAGGTTATTACATTCTCTGCCACTTAAGCTCTCGTTCGTCCTTGAACGGAGTAAGAAGTATACATGATGTTTCAAACGGCTGTGAGCTGCATGCCCTGGATCTCTGAAGTTGCCTCCTCGTGTGGATGGTTCCTCCACAACATTTTAACCAAATAAAGCTCTTTCGACCTCAATTTGTGAACCTGCCTGTCCAAAATGGCTGTTAAAGTCTCCTCCACGTGATCTCTTATATCAGTTGCCGACCAACTAATTACCCATACCATAAAAAGAAAGAATTCGCTCCTAAGAAAGTATGTTTTCATGTTATGTTACACACTAGGAACTAGGGGTGCTTTGTTTCCTTTAGGTCCATTATCAAGACATCATCCTTGAAGAAACCACACAGGATTGGTGGTGCTTCTTTTCCTGTAGGTCCAAGTCACCAAGAAATCATCCTTGAAAATGACAAACTCCAATGGAACTAAACTAACAAAGATAGATAGCAAAGGAGACAACCAAGAAACGGAAGTACTACTGCCTCAGTGTACATGTAAACAGGAGAGCCACTCCTTCAATTCAAAATGAAAGATATGCTAACAGAGGTATCTAAATGTAGATTGATGAAGCACCTTATCGATTATGCTCTCAATAACATCATCTGATAGATTCATACCAGATTCAGCAAGGGTAGCAACCACCATTTGCTTCACCTGCATAGAGACCAAACTATTATCATGTCAAGCATTCCTGGAAATGCATCAAATGTGAAATAAAATTTCCAAGACATGTTGAGTTAACCCTAACTAGAGCTACTGACTAGAGCATCTAAAAAGTAGAAAAACATATGAGCGATCAAAATATTACAACAGATTTGCGTTCATAAGTGAAAGTAACTGTTTCACCTTATGAGAGATAAGCTTACCTCTTGCCTCTCAATGAAGCCTTGTTGCTTGAGATCGTATAGCTGAAAAGAAACTACAATAGCAATACCATTAGAAGCAGGATTACACAAAGTGACACTATTGACATAGTTAAGCAACTTGCATACACTCAATCTTATCATCAATAGGAGCATTTGGATGGAAAACAGAGAGGGCACGAGCAAACTCCTCAAAACCCAAGATTCCATTGTGCTTTGTGTCAAATAAGTCAAATACCTACAATTAAATAAGTCCAAGTAGGAAGAGATAAAACACTGAGCTATTTATCCTTTAACCTTAAAACTAAAATAATGTATTATACATAGTGATTGAACAAGTAAATTGATACTTAATATACTTGAATCCTTATAGAAATAACCCATTAAAAGAACTACTACTGCAACTTCATCTGTTTAGGAAATAGTAATTATGATTTTAATAATGATATCACTAGTTGATCTAATATGCAGGAAGCTACGTCCTTCGCTCTACCAAAATTTGCAATAACCAAAGCAAAATGAAAAGATTAATGTAGTTAGCAAGGAGAACATACCCTATCTGCAAACAAACTTTCCTTTTTGTTCGTCTTGAATAGCGCCAATTGAAATTCTTCCTACAGTTTAGTAATAGCCTCAAAAATCAATGCCTTTGGACCCAAGATTGAATAAAAATTCATGCAAGAAACCCAAAGAAGAGTTTAACTGCTAGAATACCTATATCTCAAACACAATGGTGCTATTTCCCAAAGTTGTAGTTAACAAAGGATGAAACACAAACCTTGTTGATCAGCCCATCATCAACCACTGCACTGCTAATCTTCTTAAAAAGCTCATAGAGAGCTTCAATCTCACTGACGCTAACTGCAACAAGAATGAGATTATATAGGTTTATAACATTATTTATGTTAGTTGAAAGTCAATATGACCAACAATATAAATTAGGGCACTCATATATCAAATTTGTATATTCCAACTCCTTGCCCCAATACCTTTATGACAGAGTATGACATCGAAAACAGCATAACGAATTATGCAAAAATAAATCAAGTTTTTGCTTTTAACTTAAAAGAACACAATCTTCAAAATGCAAATACAGATTTCCAGATGATGCCATCATAAAAAAGACAAACTTGCAACCAGACAAGCATTGTTTTTGGTTAATCTTTCTTTCTATGTTTTCAAATAGCAGAAATTAAATGTTAACATATGTGTTCCAATAGCATACAAACTGTCTCTCGAGCAAGGATCTCTGGATCCTCAAAGGCTGTTGATTGTCTGTCCAGATCACAACATTTAGACAGAGAGGCACCTAAATGCTTGATCCCCTCTAGGCACTGCAACATGGTATAATTCCTGCTTCAAAACGCTCCATATCTGGTCAACCAAAAACAACAGTTGAGGAGGGGTGAGAAGGCCATTTTGATTGATCATTTGTGTCGTGAGAAAATTATAGAAAATGAACAAACAAACAAATGGAACTAACCTTTTGACCATTCTCTGTTATCGTCCTTAGTGAATGTAAAATGCTAAAAGTTTCTGAAGATGATCGATTTCAAGCTATATGTCTGACAAGAAACCCATGTCAATATACATGTAGGTCTATGAACAACCCCTCAAACAATCAAACAACAAAGGAAAAGGAAAAAAATTAAAGCAAGAGCCCTCTAAATCTGTCCTCTTGACATGCAAGTTAAATATCTACTAACTAATGTCATCATAAAATAAAGTTTTGAGCCTACTGATCAAAAACAAAATAAACAAAGAACAATGGTTTGAACCTAACTTCAATTTGGCTTAGACTTGTTTCCTACTGTAGCCATTGTTGTAATAAATAGAGGTCGAATGATATCTCTAGATGAGAGTAAGAGCAGAAATGGCAATGCACTTTCTTCAAAGTTGTCAAAACACTTCTTGCTAGGTAATTATATACTCTAGTCCCAATAAGCATAATATCACAAGAATATAACTTTCAGATTATTTTACATGAACAGTAAATGTCAGATTATAACATCCTGGCTCTTCACTAGGAAATGACGCTGCAATGTAGGGGTATATCCAACTAGATCCTTGTAGGTGCTCAAGCACCCATGAATCTTATCACATTCAATATATTTGCATAACTGATCAAGAACAAAGCTAGATAATAATCTTATATAGCGGCTGTGGGTTTCTCTTGACATAAAAAAAAAAGAAAAGGAACGCAGCTATACAAAAATAAAGTGAGCACTCAGAATTGTGCAAGACAAATGTGTTAGCTGATCAAGTACAAGGTGCTGGGCTACAAAATGCTTGTGGTGAGGGATGAAATAGCTTCACACAGTTATTCTCTTTTAAGCTGATGCATTTCCTTTTTAATAACTGATAAATCACAAAGGCCAGTTACGCAAGGTTTGAAACTCGGTGGATAATAAGTCTACCCTCTACCCTTCTCCTCTTAATAAGCCGATGCATTTTTTTCGTTTCATGCTATTTATTTGCTTTCTTTTTTTACTTTCATTTTTCCTTTTTATACTCTCTTACCCAATTTCCCAACCTTGTTCCCAAAACAGAATATATTTTTTTCCTTTTTAACAAATGGAACTTTAGTCTAGTCTCACATCACAACAAAACTCATTCTTTTCCTCCTCTTAGGAATCTCTTCCCCACAAGCACCCATGACTTCAAAACCCTAGGCCTGCCACTACTTCCAAATGCAGAAATTTAACAATGATAACACGCCCCAAAGAAAAGACAACGGACATTAACAAAACTCAAAAAACCACATCCTATATCAATTTTTCAATCAACTCTCTGAGAATTAAAGTGTACAATCTTTCTTTCATGTTATATAGTAATAGAACAATTGTTAAAAGTTGTACAAATTAAGATGGATAGGAGCTCAAGTAAAATTCGTCCAAATCAAATTTGTTTGCCTAATCACAATTCCTTAAACTTCACTATACACTCAACTTCCCAACGGTGCAACAGATTCTGAAATAACTTTAGCCAAACAATAAACTAATAAAATCACCAAATTAGATATATAAAACCTAAAATTGAAGAAATAATAAAACTACAGATTAGCAAACAGACCTAATAATCGAAGGGAATACATTAATACATCGGAATTTGAATTCGATATCACTAATAAAATCGAGATTTGTAGGTAATCGAAGGAGAAGAATGATTTACCTGAAGAGAGGAGATGATGAACAAGAGAGGAGACGAGGAGAAGCGACTAAAAATAATGATGAATTTGACGGTGAAGCAAATGCAAAATATGGGCCACTCCTCCTCCTTTTTCTTTTCACTCTGCCCACATTTGTATTTGTTTATGCATACGTAATAAAAAAAAATATGGATAGTAGGTTAAAATTTTTATGGGTAGTAGGTAGGGGTGTCAAAAATGATCCAACTATAGGTAATTCATCCATAATTTTAGGGAAAATTAGCTAACTAGCCAAAATCTCTAACAAATTTATTTAAAATAACTATACTTTAAAATAATTATTAAAAATATCAATATTTTAGTGTTATAGCAAATTAAATGTATCCAATTCTAATTCCTTATTTTTCTCTATTAAGGCCCACATCTTGCAAAAATATTGCAACAATACCAAACAAACGTTCTCTCTCCAATTTACAATTATCTTAAAACAAAAAAAACTCTCACTCATCCAATTCCCTTCTTCTATTGTTCTTCAATTTTCATTCCCCCGTTTCTCTCTCTTTTATATGTGACGTTTTTTCGATTATTTTCATAAATTGATAAAAATCTTCCAAAAATTATTCACAACAATCTCATTGATTTTAGGTATGTATCTTTTTTCGATTTTTATGTATTTTACTTATTTGCATCTATTTAAACCTTTCAATATATTTGTGTATAATTGCTTAGTAAATCCTCTATTTTCGATTAGGGTTTTTGATAAGGAAAAACTCAAAATTTCTCTTTAATGGCGGAATCAAAGAGGACTACAAGAAGTATATCATGTAATGATTGATTTTTTAGCGATTTTTCGTCTTTTGATCTTTGTATCACTCAAGGACAAGTCGATAATGTAGGATCGATGGCTAGAAAGGCGGAAGAAAACGGATCTAAGCATCTACATGACCTTATCCGTATGCAAAATCTTCCTCAATTACAGAATATAAACATCATCAAGAGTAAGGACACAAACAATGAAAAGAAAAGAAAACGATAGGCTCTTCGTCTTTATGTGCATATGTATTTCCTTGTTCACTTTCAAATTTAAATAATCTGGAAATATAATAAGTATTCCCTTTTGTAAAAAAAATTTTACTTATGTTTGGATACAACTCATAACTAAACTATAGTGTATTTATCATAATTTTTCATTGATTTTTATACATAAATTTTGTATTCATTCTAACTGTATGCCATCAAATTTTGCAATCTTATCTTCATTTTATTTTCATACTATGAATTGAATACAACTCATACTTCAGTCTGGTCTCCTCTCCCAGGTCTCAGCTTCAGGCTCCCTCTTTTGTAGTTCATAATATCATTTTGTTGGGATTCTGTAGGATACAACATATTTATGTATTTCTTCTATTTGTATGCCTATAGTTTTGTATTTATGTTATCAAATTGTAGATTGTATTCTTTTTGTCATTTTCAAGACTGTATTATTGTTTTGTGTATTTGTATGTTCTTAGATTGTATTCTTTTTATCCTTTTTTAGATTGTATTCTTGTTTTATGTATTAGTATGTTATTAAATTGTATTCTTTTTGTCTTTTCCCTGATTGTATTCTTATTTACTTATTGTATCCTATATATTTAATATTCCAAAGAACCAGCTATGAAGTAAAAGCATAAACTTTTGTTCATACAAAAAACCTATAATGGATGCAATCAATACCAAATTATAGTTTATTTATGTATTCATTATATAGGTATCTATCCCATAATTTCATGTGTATTAGATTTTGTATTTTATTTTGTCGTATTTAAAACAACCGGCTACAAAATAATAGCATGACCATTTATCCATACCAATTCCTATAATGGATACAAATTTTTCTTAAAAATCTAAAAAAAAAATAGTCAAACACAAGTTCATTTCGTTCAAAAAAGTATTTTTATATTAAAATTTCGTGTGCATACTAATTTTGTATCAAAATCAAACTTAAAATACAAATGTCAAATACATACACAGATCCAACTACTTTCATCCAAAAAAATAATAATAATCGAAACTTAAACAATACCTAGCAATTTCTCGATTTTCACTGATAATCTTGAACTTTAAAAGAAATCGATGGAATTCAATTTGAAATATCAATCAATTAATTCAACAGTTTCTTATCCAAATAAAATTGATGCAAATCAACGAAAACTCCACTTCAATTTCAATGGAGTTAATTGAAAATAGATATTGAAATTTTTTAGAAGAATGGTGAAAGGATATTTGAATGAAGAAGAGAGAGATGACAGGACTCTAATAGTAACTGATTAGAGATTTAAGCATGTTTACATTTTATGAAATATCTTCTCCCTTTATTTTCTCCATTATGTTGTTAAAGCTTTTTGTTCTTTCAAATTAAATAAATACAAAAGTCATCCTTATAGCAAACCAAAATATTGACATTTTAACTAAATATTGAAAGTATTGACAAGGGTCCTATTAGATGCTAAAATATTGTTGTTTTGAAATTTTTTCCATAATTTTAATGATTGGATTAAGATAATTTGAATTGGGTTCAATCTCAACTCATCAAGTCTTAACCCATTTTAAGAGAATCCTCAATTGAACCCAATTAATCTCCAATTTCAATCCGTTTTAAGACTCATTATGTTACTATATTGAAGGTATGAATTACTATCTATTTTATATCTTTTAGGATTTATCTATCCATTTGTAACTTCTTTTTTAAAATTAACTTGAGTTGAAATTCAAATTGTGGTTGTAAGACTTAAATAACAATATATTAAAATTAAGGATAAGGGTCTGAAAAATATCCCAACTTTGGTCGAATTTGTTGTTGTGATACTAAACTTTCATGAGAACCTATTACCTCCCTAGACTATGTAATAGTGTATTTTTTACCTCCCTAGACTATTTAATAGTGTATTCTTTACCCCCTGAACTATTTAATAGTGTATTTTAAAGGTATATATGTGTCCACGTGGACACATTACTATTTATAATTTTGCATTATTTTTTATGTCCACATGGGCAAATATATATGTTTAAAATACGGTATTAAATAGTCTAGGGAGGTAAT